>BLKR01007242.1:0-41061 GCA_011170035.1 Teleogryllus occipitalis | reverse complement strand
CGCATTCCGACCGAAATCAAGCTGTGAATATGCGCACACACACACACACACACACACACACACACACACACACACACACACACACACACACACACATGTTTGTATGTATGTACGTGTGTGTGATAATTGCTCATTAAGGAAAAACAATTAACTGGCTGCAAAATAATTTAAAACTTTATAAAACATTTTGCTGTTTGAGCCCTTCGTAACCAGAACTATTGTTTTCTTCTATCTTGTAGATAAAAATATCACATCACTCTATAATTTATTTGTGACACAGAATCACTAACAAGAAAGATATACAGGAATACCATTTTCGGTCTCCTTCCATATGTTTCTCATAGTTCTTGATAGTTACGCAGTTTCAGTTTGTAATGTCTCACGTGATCTTCCACGCTCCTTCTTTACTAAAATTGAACTTGCCTCTGTTCTTTTTTCTAGTTTTTCGTGTCATGTTCATTTCCTCTCTTCAAACAGAGATGTAATAAAATCTCTTGCATCTGAATACAGTTTAGCTGTTTAAAAATGTTGCTGCCCACCAGAGTTCACCAACTGTACTGAATTTTGGTGGATAAAAGGAGAACGAAATCTTCTGAAATAGACATGTCGATAGCAATACCAGAAAAGCTACGTATCAAAATGTTGCTCTCGACACTTAAAAACAATTAAGTACAGTTGCATTAACAGTATAAACAATATACAATAAAATTAAATAGTTCATAAATCAGATAATTTTTCTTATTTCCTCGCTTTCAACCACCATTGATGAGACGTTTCTTCCTCTGTATGCTTCTCGTAATTGAAGTGGTTCCTTGTCCACAGCTAATTTATTTTACTTTTAATTATAAGAAATCTCACTGTACTATTCGAAGTCACTACGCTGACCCTGTGACTATTTTAAATATTCTCACATCATAATCTTCTCGCAACGAACACTATTTTCAGCATGGGGATGGATTCAGAAACTTTATTTAACAACGGATCGTAATCCTCTTTGCACCTAACACGGCTTGCAAAAACTATTATCAGCTTAGTACATAGGAATACTGAGGAACACAGGAACGGAATAAATTACAAGAATTCACTGCTTTCGTTTCAAACATGGTGAAGTCCTATGCCGTTTATTACCACAGCAACATCTTGCTATTCACTGCATCCTGCCATTTGAAGGATTTGAATATGATGTACAGACACATCAACAAGATACAATGGTACTTACACAATACTGTAAGAAAACAACAAATGGTTTTGATTCCTATGACTTTAGAAAATCGAATATACCGTGTGGCCCACCTCAGATGTTCCCTTCAATTTTCTCCTGAACCATTGCAGATACTGAGATGCGGTTTTCACTAAAACTACTATATGCAAGGGGCACATATGGTCATGCATAATATTATTCTATTGAATTTTTTATTGCAGACCCAACTTCGATTTTTTTAAATGGAACCCTATAGATTTTTTTTAGCTCATCATAACAAGCGTGAAGAGACGAGTTCATAAATATGCATATCGCCATGTTACATAACAAAATTTTCGAGAAATTAAGAGTTTTAAAGACGCACGCCGACTGCTGGTTTCCGTAATCTGAACGAGAAATTCCGGGTGATATTCGGCGAGGCCATTCCCTTCCGTTGCGTTGACCCTGCGGTAAATGTAGTGATGCAATATGCAAAGGAGCTCACGAAAACTCGCGATTTGCTCTTTAAGACTACACCCTCTCAGTCCTGGAGACAATGTATTCACCCATAGCCATGTTCTGAGTAAATCTGTACGCCACAAGGTACTATAAGGTACTATATACTAATTAATGAAATACTACAAAATTTGAGAAAATATTTGAATTATTAACCGTAGAGAAGGCAAGGGAAGATTGGAGAGTGAACATGTTCTGAATTAATAAATGCGTGTGCGGTCAGAAATAAAACGTTTACACTTTGAAAGACTGAAAACCTTTACCGTAGGTTCGACGCAACGGAAGGGAATGGCCTCGCCGAATATCACCCGGAATTTCTCGCTCAGATTACGGAAACCAGCAGTCGGCGTGCGTCTTTAAAACTCTTAATTTCTCGAAAACTTTGTGATGTAACATATGGCGATATGCATATTTATGAACTCGTCTCTTCACGCTTGTTATGATGAGCTAAAAAATCTATAGGGTTTCATTTAAAAAATCGAAGTTGGGTCAATATCTCTGCAATAAAAAATTCAATAGAATAATATTATGCATGACCATATGTGCCCCTTGCATATAGTAGTTTTAGTGAAAACCGCATCTCAGTATCTGCAACGCTTCAGGAGAAAATTGAAGGGAACATCTTAGGTGGGCCACAGGGTATAAGCATTAATTCTGGCATGTATCTTCAACAATCTCTAGTAATTCTTTCAAAAGGAACACGAAAATACCATATCTAGATAAGGTCAGTTTTATATATTCATAACCTCTTCCATTTTGATGATCCAACTGTTCTTCCAACTGTTTATCCTTGTACTTTACCTCATTATATTAAATTAATTACTTCGAAATTACTTTCTGTAATTATCTAGTAAAATCTACTTCAGTGTGTTAAGCGCTAGATTTATTCAGACAGAGTGAGAGAGACGGACACACAGCACAAACTTTCAAAAACCGATTTTCCGGTGTCGTGGACCCCTAAAAAATATATTTACGTCCAAATATCAAATCAATTTTCTGTAGCATTCCATAACTTCCTGGATGCTACGTATATACTCCGTATTGCTCCTTGTACAAATTGTTACGAATACGTATTACGTATAGAAAGCAAAAGCAGCAAACGGACTGAATGAGGAAAGCGAACGGAGAAATGAACAAGGTCGAATCCATTGCGCCGCGGGGGCGGAAGAGGAAGAAGCAGAAGAAGAAGAAGGAAAAGAGGCAGAAGAATAAGACGCTGATGATCGGAAGGCAGCTCGCGCGCGCGGGCGTCGCTCTATTGTGGCGCTCCCAGCGGCCCCTCGGGGAATTACCATTAGGCGGCCACAATGGCTTCGCCGTCACAATGCGGCTCCACCCGCCGCCGGCCGGTCGGCCGGTCGACGCGGAGGCGTGGCTGGCACGGGAAGCAGGGCGGGCGCGGGTGAGGACGATGGTGGTGGTGATGGCGGCTGAGGAAGCTGGCCAAGTGTGTGCGGGGGAGGGTGGTGTTGATGCTGGGTGACGGAGGCGATGGGGAGATGGATTTGATTGATTGATTGATTTCTTCGTGTTTCCGGGCGCGTCAACTGCTTTGGTCATTAGTCCCGTTAGTGTAGTGCATGTTTTTTTCGCGGAAGATGGCGGTGATCTTCCCACGCTGGATGACGAGATCCGGCGCCGACCTACCGTCGGCTAGTGGGGTTTCCCCCTAACCAGGACTCCCCCACCAGCGGGGCACCGCCCCAGCCGGAACAAACTCTAAGCTCACGACCGGTCTCCCGGCATGTGTGTTAGTAGGACATGTTAGTGTAAAAGTGTGTAAGGGAAGAGGATATGACAAGGAAGAGGAAGGAAAGATAGCGCGCGGTCTGTGGCCCGTTTGGTAAGGTACTGCTCCGGCATTCGCCTGGTTTTGATCGGAGAAACCACGGAAAACTACCGATCAGAGCAGCAAACGAGCAACCAACATCGCGCAATCTTTCCTTCCTCTTCTTTGTCCTATCCTCACCCCTCTTTGTTACACACACTTCCTCTCACATTCACTACAATTCCACATTGGTTTGGAGAGCTAGTCCCTGCTAAGACGGTGCCACGTTGATGGGCGATATCTTGTTGGGTAAAATCCCCGCAAGTCGTTGTAGGCCCTCGCCGGTTCGTCGCGGATCTTGCCATCCAGAGGGGGAAGACCACGGCCCCCTCTGGCGGCAAACTCATTCACAACACTACGGGACTAATGACCTTAGAAGTTGACGCGCCCGAAATCACAAATCAGTGAAAGAGACTGAAATGTCGGAGTGATAGAAAGGAACACGAATAACGGCAAATGTCACTGGACTAATGACCTTAGAAGTTGAGGCGCCAGGAATCACTAATCAGTCCACCAATGAAACTGAAATATCAGGGCGGTAGACAGGCGGGAACGTGTAGAACGTTGAATGTGTCTACACTTACGGGACTAATGACCTTAGACGTTTACTCTCCCGGAATCACTAATCAATCAATGAATCAATGAGACTGAAATGTCGGGGTGGTGGATAGGCGGGAACTTGAAGAACGGTGAAAGTGGTGAACGGTGAACGTGAAGAACGGTGAACGGTGGAAACAGGCAGTGCACGAAGAGTGGCGTGAACGGTACCGGGAGGGAAGCGGGGAAGCAGAGGGCGGAATTGAGAATGCGATGTACAGGAACGGCAGTGGAGTGTAGCGGTAGGGTGATGAACGGGAAAGCAAATACGGACACTCGGAGCGGAGCAAAGGCGGGGAAGCGGTAAGTTGATGAACATGTGATTGATGAACGGGAAGACAGAACGATGGTCAACACGGGAAAGCGGAGAGATCGGGGAGAGGAAGTGAAGGAAGAGTAGGCGAGGAAAGTGTGACGGTCTATTCAGACGCGCCCAATAATTAGACATTAATTAGAAAAAGGATGCTAAATTTTCTTATGTAAACATGGACGAACAATTGAAAGTACATTAGTGGAATTTTATTTTTGTTAATTTAATTGCATTCTCAAAAGCGAGGCTCAAAATGGACTATGGGAATATCAACAAATAAAAATAGGGCATATTCTAATAAAGATAACATGCAAAATCATGCCGTTTAAAATTAAATAAAGTTCTTAATAATAAAAAAACATTTCCATATTAAAATAAGACAGTCTGATGTTCTCGAAAAGTGACTAACAGAAACTGCTGATATTTATTGAAATAAAGGAAACTAGTGTTTAAAAAGGGATTTTGAACCGTGTAAATATTTCGAATTTTTTTTGGGGGAATTACGGCAATGTCACAAGATCTATTAAAAGAAATTAACGTCAGTAGAAAGCGAAAATAAAGTAACAATATAGTGGAAAGTCGTCTTTTGTTTTCAAACCACGCGGTCTGAAAATCGAGGGAACCTCAGAATGGATCGAGACGCTCTGCGAGACGCGTCGTGTAGTCGAGTCGCTGAGGACTGAAAGTGTTTATGATTCGAAATGTAATGTTTTAAATGATGGGAAGATGTATTCTTTTATGTTTTGTGTGGAACATTGAACATGAATTTCAGCGATCGCAGAATTGCCGAGCAACAGAAAGGGAAGTTCCGAAAAGCATTTTATTCATTTTCAATTATTCAAAATTTATAACAAGGTCCAGAATGTTCTAATTTTTAAGATATTGAGAAAAACATGGACATGCATGCACGTATTCATAATTTATTTGATTGTTTTTAATCAAATTAGTAAAGTGCACTCGTATTGATGTTAAGAAACTTTAATTGTGTGAATGTTGAAGGAAGTGTGTGTTGTAATGTTAATAATAGGGTATTATATATGTATTTGTAGTTTTATTTTGCATAGTTGATGTTATGACTAGCGAAGAAAATTTTGCCAACATCTGAAAGAATAAGGAATAAATCCAACCAAATTTATTCGGTTTCATAATAGAAATTTTATGGAGTTATTAAAGAAGATGTTAATATCCTAGCAAATACGGAGTAATTAAATTTTATACCTCTTCCCGAAGGAGTAATAATTTTTATTTCGATTTCCTGTATAGGATCGATTCGCGTGCTCGTGACCTTAAAAAAATTCGTTGAATGGTGCTTCGCAACCCACATTTAGAAAGATAACAATTAATTATTACGAACGGGTTTGTTTATTTGCATAATTTCAGGAATGGTTTAAAAGGGGTTGTGAGGATATATATATATATATATATATATATATATATATATATATATATATATATATATATATATATACATACATACATAAATATACATATATATACATATATGTGAGAGAGAGAGAGAAAGAGAAAGAGAGAGAAACCATGACAGAAGTCAGTATTTTAGAAACAGTGCAGTGACACAAGAGATGAGAAGTGAGTGATGAGTAGGCAGTCGAGGGAGGTAAAGATTACGAAAGGGCTCTAAACGGTCAGTGTAAAGGATGAATGAACGACAAAATAGAACATCGGTCTCACCCACACGATTGGCGAAGCGTTTTGTCGCCAATCTCTTTGCGATTGGCGAAACGTCCTGTCGACTTTTTCTCCCTAGAATACGATATATGGAATACCTCAACAATATAATCTCGAATTTTATTGTTAAGTTGCGATCTCGTATGTATGTATGCATGCGATGGATGTGAGTGTTATGGAAGCGGTAGGATGATAGAAGTGATGAGGCAGGGTGGTAAGGTAGGCAGTCGAGGGAGGTAAAGGTTACGAAAGCCTCCTAAAAAGTCAGCCTAAAGGAAGTGAGATCGACAGAATAGAACATCCACCTGACCCCCTCGATTGACGAAACGTGCAGTCGAAATCTCAGCTACTTTAACGATATGACAGTTACACACGCAGATTACATTTCGTGTATGTGTGTCACGTTGGTGTGACTAATACATTTACCGCCGGCTTAGAACTTTTCCGAAGGAATCGAACGTAAACACTTCTTTGCATTTCCAGAACACAAAGAAAATGGAGGTCTTTTTACTTTTTCTTCCTTTACTACGATATAGGGAATGACATCAATAATATAATTTTGAATTATTATTTTTTGATAAATCGTGTTCTGGTATGTATTCACATGACTATTCCTCCCCTTCTTACCTCATATTGCAAATAATTCCGGTGCCGTTCTTCCCAAACATACATCACACCAATAATTGTGAGTCAGTGTCAATTTTCTTCTGTTGGCCTAAGTCTCGGCACAAATAAACACAATTTATTAATATTATTGTTATTATTAGTAATATTATTGTTATTATTATTTTTATTTTTATTATTGTTATTATTAATATTATTATTAAATGAATGGTATTTTATAATCTCAATTATTCTTGGAAAAGAGGTCTGACATAGGAAAGGAGCAAAATGTTTTGTCAGTTAACAGAAATAAAAATTTCATGTCTATTTTCGTGATTGAGACTACTTATTCGTAAAACTATAGGAGAGTTAAAGTCGAAAAAAATTAATATTACAGTACTGCTTTCTATCCTGTGGTATAAAATTAAAGAGTACTGAAATTTAGTGATCAATTATCTACGTTTCTTGACTAATAATTTTCAAATATGTTAACGTATAGGAGAATCTAGAGATACTTTTATCTCTAAACAGAAAACCGTATGAAATACTAATTGATACAAGTACTATTTTCATTTCGCAAGTAATTAAAATGATGCTTTAACTTGAGTGTTTTCCGTAAAATGATCGGGTAGATGCACATGTTAATAGTTTGTATGGAAAGCAGTTTTTCTCCAGTCTAGAATACACTAGTAACACGGCAGCCAACTAACATTTCCTTCACAGAGAAGAAAGAAAGTAGAGATGTGAAAGAGCGA
Organism: Teleogryllus occipitalis; assembly: GCA_011170035.1. NCBI lineage: Eukaryota > Metazoa > Arthropoda > Insecta > Orthoptera > Gryllidae > Teleogryllus > Teleogryllus occipitalis. Next base: position 33,583 of record BLKR01007242.1, on the reverse strand, counting down.
AAAGAGTCGAATTGAAAACGCGTTTGCAGGTTAACGTAAAAGCCGGATCACGCGGAGAATAGTAGCCGAAAGGAGAAGAAGCCCCGGCAAAGCCCGGAGAAATATCAGAAAAAGGCGCTTTGTATTGGACGCTGATATTTCTGGACGGCGCGAACCGCGCCGAGGGATTTACGAAGATTTGGGCTTCGCTGAACAGAAGGCGCGAATTCGCCGGAAATGCTACGTCATCGTGAAAGCAAACATTAAAGCTTTCATGTCTAATCCTGTAAAATCTTATTGGCCGAAAACACCACATATGTGCTCACATTATAACATCTATCGATACGAAACATTACACATCTCATCCTATGTTCCTAAAAAGAGTTGAAGCAATTTATCTGGAAATTAACAATTATAATATTAAGTCAGCAACAAATGGCAGTGGGTTCTGGATATTTAGGAGAATCTTGTAGAAACTGATGGAGGGAGAGGGGACGAAAAATAAAGATAACAGAGAAGTCGTCTTATTATCCAGTTTTAAGATGCCGAATACTTCTATGGAAGACTAGTGAATTAGGGTGAATAAAATTCGAAGTACTGAATCCCCTTCTGTCTGGAAGTTCGAGTAATCTAGGTTTTTCTGAATGTTTATCGTTTAGCTTAAAACTGACGAAGACTCCGAAGGCGATGGGTGTCATACATGTTGAAAATTCCCTATCATAACGAGCGTGTTGAGAATTGATGATCCTGTAATGAATTAATGACAAATGGTATGTAATGAGATTGAAGATAACGAATTGAATGTGAGATTTTGAGAAAATATGCAATAAACCTACTTTATAGCCCACAAATTCAATGCACAATGAACTATATATAACGAAATTTGAAATTAAATTTGTTTTTAAATGGTCCATTTTCTTAAATTGAGTATTCGATGTAAATAATATTTTATGGAGTGTCATTAATCAGTTTTTTTAAAAAAATCAGGTGTAATTATGAAAAATACACGTAAAATTCTTGACATTGGAATATTCAATATTGTTTAAATGTACAGAACCTTTTCGAAAATTTGCACCTGTAAAATGTTTAAATTGTAGGATTTGATTTGAGTAAGATATTAGGAGGAACGGTGGTTTTTCTCACGACAAAGTGGTCGTGGAGTGTAGTGGACAAATAACTTAATTTGATTTACACATTAATATTTAATAAATAAAATTTAACAAATCAGAAAATTGAGAGCGATTCGCATTATCGTGATAGGTTTTCTTAAAATACCTTAAGGTAATAAACGATTAATTAATTTACAAATTAAAAATTAAAATTTTTTTGCATTATTTAAATCATGTGAAAATTAATTTTATTCTATTAATTACTTAATATTATTACCAATATTAGTATTAAAACATATTATTAATATATGTTTCATTTAGGTAACTAAATATGCTAATTAATTCCGTGAAAAATCGTTAATTATCTTTATGTTAATAGCATGCGTGCAATTAAAATTCCACCGTGCAATTAAAAACTCACACCTTTCAAGCAGAATTGAGAATGGGAGCGAAATTGTTTAAATAAAAAACTACAACCCACACGTAGCAAAGGTATTTGCAGTCGGCCATAAAACGAACAAAAAATTACATCACATTTTACGTACCTATAACTACATATTAACAACGAATGAATAAAACTAAATTGGGTAAGTAAACGTTAAGCTAGCTGACTTATGGAACAACATAAAGTATTTAACGTGAATATATTAAACGTTTTACACATAAAACAATTGGTCTTGAGATTACGAATATAAAAAATGTAAACGTCTGATGTATTTACCAGTTCTAAACAGTATGCTATACCAAAACTGTATCAGAAGCGAGTAGTTTTCGGCCAATACACATGTTATATTCTTGCTTACCTATTTTTCAATTTTTTCGACATGTATTATAAGATGTATTTAAATAAGTAAAATAGGTATATTTAAAAAGTGAAATACTTAAAATACGAAAAATATAACGAGAATAGTTTCTTTAGGTTTGATTCTGCTAGAGACTTGACCTTATTGAAACTAAAATAAAAGCTCCTTTCCTGCTGAACTTGAATTCTCTTTATATTTAAATGACAAATTTTAATAATTAAAAATGCTGGACAAATATTCGACAATACAAAAACGTTCATTCCTTATAACACTAATTTTTGTTCCTCAGTGCCAGTTCAATAACTGTTTTTCTTTGCGGGTTTTATTCATTCACCAACTAGCGTTTATTTTTATTTGTGTTAGACATATTTTTATATAATTTTATATTTGGTGTGAAAGTGTTTTATATTTGATAAGTATAAGTGATAGTGTTTTTGTGAAAGTATAAGTGAAAGTGTTATATATTTGATAATTTTAGTTATCATTCAGAAATGTATGACTATAAATTAGTAATTTGTTGTAATTGACAATTTAAATATATTGATGCAATAAACAATTATAATGCAAAGTTATTGCATTTACTACTCTATTTTAGTATTTTAAATACGTATGTATTTAGCAATTCAAAACCTAATGCATTTAAATACTTATTTACAAAGTATTTTAACGAAGTATTTAAAAACTAAATTATGTCCAACTAAAAACAACCAGCATAGAACTAAAGTATTATGCCCAACTCTGACCCTACTCAACTTCTTTTCTGTGGATCAAGGAAACAGGGTGCAAATCTGATGGAACATAGAAGGGCTTTGCAATGTTTCTTAGGATTAATAAAAGAAAATTACATGTTTTAAGTACCGTACTAATAAATATAATATAGTTGCTTTGCAGAAACATTTTGTATAAAAATTAAGTTCAAAATTTTTTATTCGCGGTTTCTAAACGTATGGGGACCGTTTTGAAGTAGAAACTGTTTTACTTGTTTGTCTGAGTTTTTTATGTACATTGGTGAAGTGCTGCAAATACCAGTACATTTAACGAGAGGTTATTCATTTAACGACTGAAAAATTGCAAACAGCCACTCATTTACGACCTAGTGATCAACATTTCAATTAACGAACCGACCTATTCAAACCTCGTAGTTGAGAAAGAACGAGGTCACAGATTAAATGAAGTTTATACGCAGATGAGATATGCAACCTGTCGCAAACACTGCCCGGAATTTCTTTTCGTTTCGCCGAGATGCACATTTCTAGCTCACGAGCCTGCAAAACCTTACACTGCGTTTAAAATACGCAATTCCGTTCCGAGAAATTAACGCTTCTTCAATCTACACGAAGCGCCCAACGTTCTCCCGTTTTTTTGAGTAGGCCCACTAAACGAAATGCGTGACGAGAAAAGCCAAAAAGCTAAGTGAGTTACTGACGAAAGGTCGGCCACCACAAAAAACATGCTAAAAAGAACACCGAGACTAATAAATGCGCTCGGTTTTTTTGGGGGATGGGGGGGGGGGGAATAAGGGAGTACACGCGGTTAAATGCTAGCGCTGAAACAAAGGAGACAATCAAATTGAGGTAATGAAGGGCTAACCTCTATAGAGTGCAACCTTTTAATCGCATTCCGTAACCCGGAGTAATACGGTACTGTAGGTGAACCATGTAAAAAACTTTCCTTTGCGCATGCTTTAAAATATCGATACACCCCCACCACATCAATCATTATAATACCATAGAAACGGCGCCGGCCAACTTCACTTTTTACGATTCGCGTAGTTCTTCGAAATGCGTAACATTTAAAGTATCTTTAGTATGAACGGGTCAGTCGCTAAAGGCGTTTGGGGAGGGACCATGTAACTACGCCAGGAGGGTTGCCGCTTGAAAACGCGGTAAAGAGGAAATCTTACCCTTTCAACACGAGAGACAAGGCACGCACGGATCGATTTCTACCCTCTACATACCTACAAAACATCAATTTCAGGTTGAAAATATAAAAGTACGAATGTGACCAAGATGCAGCGTTGCTTGTAATCGAGATAAGTGTGAAACTTGAAGTGCTACAACAGCACATACTTTCTCGAATTATTAGAAAAGTTACGAAGACATGTATCCATAGTGCTTCATGGCGAGCGCAAAAAGACGAATCCAATGATATACATATTGTCATGTGTTAGATTAACATTTTTTGAGTAATTTCCATTTTTTTGCGAATTGTATTTAACGTATATTTTAAATGTAAGAGTCCGCCAACTAAAATCGCGCAACGCTCTCCCACCTAGGAGGTGTTCGGGTGTTAAATGCTTATCAAATATACGACCATATGTGTATCATTACATTCATCTTTTTACGCTTGTTATGATAGACTAAAACATATGAATAGTTCCATTAAAAAACAATGTTACCTCAATATCTCGGAATATACATGATAAAATAGAAATAAATACGTGTATTAATTAGCCCCATTCCCTCATGTTTTTCTGTGAAAACTACACTGCAATAGCTTCAAACTTTCGAAAACAGCAGGTGATGTTAAAGTTACGTGACTCACTCTGTAAAACGAATACTGATTTGTATAATTTAGAGAGAGGATATGCTAAAAGAAATACAATTTCATAAACTAGGTTTATATCATGATAAAAACGTATATAACACAATTAGCAAGTGAGTGTTTTTCGTGTTTCACCATGCATCGCATCCATTTTTTTTTTGTTTGGAAAGTAAAATGAATCTGTTACTCGGTGTATAAAATTTATGCAATGCAACTACTATTGAAATAATTGGAAGAAAATGACTAATAAAATATTTGGGACCCACTTATAAACATGACCGCATAGATCTCGGAACATAACGAAATACGTTTATATACACCGGAGTGTTGTTTCGTGCGTAGGGAGTCCGGAGCCTTCGGGATTCAACTGCGTAATGCAGATTTCAGCTACAGCTGCTCTACCACCCCGCTGCTGTTGCTACTACTACTACTACTGCAAAAGCTACTACTACATTGCCTAAGTAAAGTTAGTGGGCTCTCGCTGACTGGACTGAAGCAATCAATTCCTAGAAGGCGACCTCGACTCCCTTTTGATTTTCTTAATAAATAAAAATATCTATTTGTCTATGGCCGTCACCATAGATTTGAATATTGTAACCTACTGAAATATTACATCAAAACGCGTTCAATTTCGAAATAAAAGAGTACATTTATTCATAATAGTAACAAAAAAAACTTTCCATGATATTGTTTGTAAGCAAAAAATATTAAAAAACGTTTAGTTCAATAAATATTTTAAAAAAACGGTACCTAGATTATATTCTTCACTATTCACATTTTAGTTCTTCCTTTACGTCCACTTTCATATGTACACTTCACTAAATCGATTCTCTAAAACAGTCTGCCCCATATACTTTTTCGTAAAACTGTCCTGTATCTAATGTACCGCCATTAGGGTATTTCGTATATCTGATTCTCCACTAAGTTACGCCACTCTAACTGAAGTGCTTTATTAAACTTTAACCTTCTCACTCCGGAACGTACATTTTCTCTCTGATTGTTGATTCTGTCCATCATCTGATGACAATCTCCATAACATTCAGACTCCATAACTCCATAACCCCATAACCCCAGCAAAGATAATAACGAGGAACGGATGAATTGATGAATCGTTCGGGAAGACATTGCCATTTTCCTGAATTTGCCATTTTCCCCCCACCTCGACTGCCAAAATTTCACAGTGAGTGGTGTCTACGCCACGACTCCTCGGGGCAATAATTAAAATCGAAATTCGCCGCCCCCCAACGATGGCCACGTGGCGCGGCGCGGGAGTCGTGATCCGGGAGGTAACGCTGTTAAGGCGAGGGGAGTTGCGCGCGCCCTGGGGCAGTGATAGGGGTGGCTCCGCAGAAGCAGGAACAGGGTTGCCACATTGGGCTGGTTGGTTGGTTGTTAGTGGTTCCGGGCGCGTCAACTACAGGGACCATTGTTCCCGTAAGTGTAGTGCATGTTTCCCTCCTCGGGAGGTGGCGATGATCTTCCTCCGCTGGATGGCAAGATACGGCAGACCGTCGGGCAGTGATAGGGGTGGCTCCGCGGAAGCAGGAACAGGGTTGCCACATTGGGTTGGTTGTTAGTGGTTCCAGGCGCGTCAACTACCAAGGTCATCAGTCCCCGTAAGTGTAGTGTATGTTTTTTCCTCGACAGGTGGCGGTGATCTTCCTCTGCTGGATGGGAAAATACGACCTCCCGACAGCTATCGGGAGTTTCCTTAACCAGGTATCTCCCACCAGTGGGGCACTGCCCCAGCCGAGACAAGCTCTAAGCTCCCGAGCGCTTTCACGGCATGTGTGGTAATGTAGTGCATGTTAGTGTGTGTGTGTGTGTTGTGGTGTGTGTGTGTATATGTGTGTGTATGTAAGGGGAGATGATAGGACAAGGATGAGGAAGTAAATATCGTGCGCGGTCCGTGGCCCGTTTGATAGGGTACTGCTCCGGCATTCACCTGCTGATGATCGAAGAAACCACGGAAAACTACCTATCAGATCAGTCGGCCTCTAGAATTATTTTCCAGACAGCGACTGAATTCGACCTAGCTGACAAGCTAGTGTCGAAAATCTTGCAACTCTCGGGACTCTAACTAGGTCCTCCCGGTCAGAAACATTGCAGTGATATTAGCTGATGCACTAAGCCACCTCTAAAGATGCCAGATTGGTGTATTTTGTCCTCAAAATGGAGATTTTGTTTCGTTGTAGGAACAGAATGGGGAACATAAACGGACGGAGCAATGTTTAGGGATTGTATTGAGGAAATTATTTTCATCATATTATTTTCTCAATTATTTTCATTAAAAAAGAAACAATACACATTATTATCTCCCATTTTTATGTACCAAAAATAGAAAAATAAATGGCAGGCATAGAGATAGAAAGATATGAGAAAAAGAAAATAGTATAGGGCGTCAAACAGTTCAAAGGACCATGACTGATTTGAAATATTTAAATTTAAAGGGATAGCCATGGAATCGTCAGGGACAGATCATGTCGTTGGTTAATAGTTTATAGAATATTTTTCGTTTCAATGTTGAGGAATTTTCTGTCATCGGATAGATTATTTGGGGAAATTCCATAGTGATGATGGAGAAAGAGCTCGCAACACATCTTGCAACCCTGAGCAGGAAAGTGTGGGCGTAAGTTGGAAGGAGGCGGGGCTGAGATGAGGCGTTGCCGCTCCGGCAATATTTAGAGCTTGATTGAATTTTCACGATTATGTAAAATATCGGCGTATTGCACGCTCCGTAAATTTAAGTGAAATTTTGAGCTTTTCCTTTTTTTCCTGGCGTTATTCCCGCGCAGTTTCTCGCCGAGGTGTGTTGGTTTTAACGAGGTGGGTTAGGACGGACGTCATACTCTCACACGGAGCTCCGGTCCGGTTAGGGGGAGATGGGGTGATGATGATGATGATGATGATGGGAAAGAAAGTTTTCGCCCGCAATATAAAGGTTGTGGCATTCACCTATAAATCAAAAGAGTGCTTCTAAGCAGAGCGGTTGGATATATAAGATAAATAAAAGAATATCGTGTAGGAAGGTTTGTTTCTCTACATAAAGCGCTATGCCACATCTCCGATTTGCTAAGAAATGTTATTCCCTTGTAAAAAAAGAGCCATGTCAAACGATGTAAGGAGAGTATTTTGAGATCGATTGGTTTAAATATAATTAGCCCTCTATCGTAATAACTATTTGCAATAAAAGGAAATTTCAAGAAACATGGAATATTTTTGAGTTGTTGACTATGTCCCGTAAGTATTGAATAAAACTTCTAAAAATTTTAGATGTCTGGTAGCAAAAATGAATGGAATATCCATTCCCTAATTTGTGGAGCTGTTTATTTGTTCTCTTTTCAATATTCACATACGTTTATTTGGTGAATATATCCCACATTTTGTAGAAATAAACAGAATAAGCCTTAAGCAATATGAAGCGTTTTAAAATCTTTATTTTCTATCAACAATATTTAGTCTGAGGGCAAGAAGTTGATATTCAAGAATATGAACTTCTGAAAATAAATGGACATCTTACTACAGTACTGAACTGAAACTTTACCTATAGAAAAATATAATTCGGCAATAGATAAGTGTGATTTTGTGCATTTAGTCATACAATTTCAACATTTTAATGTGTATAAAGACAAAGAAAGCCTACATGCTATTTTTGTCCATTTAATTAGTTTAACTTTCTTTTAGAATTTGTTTCAATCACTAAGTAGCTTTTTTACTCGTATTAATAAAAAATTCTAATGTAGCTTAGAAGAATAATTTTATTTGTATATCTTACATTGAATGTCATAATGTCTTTGCCTCCTGGAATAATTTCAAGTCGTCAAATCATTTCTGGAACTTGAATCTCACAAGTCTTTTTTTACTTTTTCGTATTCCTAGAACAGAGAAAGTAATGAAAAGCTGCAAAAATGGATGTAAAAATGTTGTCTTTTTTCGGTTCCCTGACAAATATTACGGGAAAATGTTCATGAAATTATTTTAAAAAGCTAATTAAAATTTTTTTAATGCCTATCTGTCCGTCTGTGTGACTTTTTCTGTGAACAATACTAGCGCTTAAAACGCACACAAATGTTTATTCCTCAATCGATCTGGCCGAATACAATGCTCGGTGAATTTAAAACATATCTTTTAATATTTGAAACGTCTTCACATGAAAATCATTTTCTTAATTTTCTCAAAAATGGCCCTAACTTTTTCTTTAAATTTTTAAGTTCAACATGTCATTGAATCTTTCACTTCACTAAACTGCTATTATAATCATATCTTTCTTAGCTGATTAGCAATGATTTGGAACATATGAATGAATGTACTCAAATATTTAGAGTGTGGATGATTTTGTACTTTCTAAAAGATTTCCTATGGACGTATTGATAAACAACTGCCAGGGGCCTACCAGGTCTAGCAGGTTGCCAGTGTTCGGTTTTGCGATTTATGAACGGCCCCCAGACAATTCCAGTCGCCCCTTATCCTCCCAGCAAGCCTCCAAATGGCAAGCCCCTAAGAGCTTTGCTGGCAGAGCTTCATAAATACGACCCTCTTTGAAAAAATTTGATCATAAACTTAAGAAATTTAATAGTATCCTACCCGAGCTTTCTTTTAATTCAGTCAGAACAAGCCTGATACATGTCACACTACATTAGGAACGAAACACAAACACGACTACAAACGTAAAGGAATCTGATCGAATGAATGCACCAGATGCATACCATTTTTTAGGAAAAGTAAACTTTCCTTCATCTCTTTGAAGTAAGCCTTCGAAAGAAAACACAAAGGAAGCAACTCGAAGACTTCAAAGAAACATACCTTTCTCTCGATACAGAGCCTTCGAGTCTACTCCAATTGCTCTCTGCTGTCGGCTCCAGCAATTAAAAATCATTCGCTAAAATTCGCAGCGGCCCAATTACTTTCGCACATTTCAACTCTGGTCTCTTTGCTGCAGTCCGCATCATTAATGGAGAATAGCTTCAAAGGAATTGCCGCACAAAACAGACAATTTCTCTTCTCAAAGGATCCATGAGGCCGTGGAAAGAGCGAAACGAACATAGATGCAATGCCAAAGGGTTAACATAATTGAGCGTGTAATACACATGTCTGGTTAGGGAGACAGATGCAAATGCATGACAGATTGCCAAGCCTTTCTCTTCGCCGCTGTTAATTGGGCCGCTCACAACGGGGTGTTTACTAATCAATTGATTGACTATGGAACCGGTGCATCTAGGGACTCAAAAATGCTGAATTCTCCACGTCATATATTCACACCAAGTTTTTAATTGAAATGTTGTCGTTAAAATCATTTTGTGAAAGAGTCTGTTTCATTCAGTACAAAAATATCATCCATCTCTAAATATTTTATTACATTAACAAAAGTAATTTACGCACATTCTTTGTGCGTAACTACGCACATTCTTTGTGCGTTTTCTAATGGCTTTAACGTGTTTTATACTTATGTCTAGCGCAGATTTTCTGTAACAAGCGCACCAATGCAATGAGCACTGTTTACTTTCTCGTATACTACGTATATAAGGAGTAATATACGTAGTATAGAGAAAGTTATGTAATACTGCGCGAAAAAACGGCAAATTTTCGACAAAAAATGCATTCAAGAAAAAAATCCCCTAAAATGTCGAGTAGCCAGAATCCCTGTTTTATTGATCCTTGATGCCGAAAAAACAATTGAAATCAAAACGTCCGTCCGTCGTATGCGAACAAACCTAGCGCCTAAACCACACGTACGTTCTTTTCCAAATTGAAGAAACCCCGGTACATCTGGCTCTAGTTTAAGCTTTGAAATTTTGAAAATTGCAAAAGTTTGATTTTTTTTCGGCGACTTCCTACAACTATAAAATTGAAGGCACATATTTTTCCTACAAATAAAATTTATTGCTCATAAATATTGTAGTTCTTTCATTAAGGTCATGTAGATTTTTTTGAAAATTTTAGTAGTTTTCTTGCAATAGTGCATGAAATATTTGCAATTTTAAAAAATAATAAAAACAAGATTTTCTTAAAAGCAGCTTCAATTTTTTTTTACATTTTTGGTATGGATAGTGTTAAATGCACTATACAAGACGACATAAATGCTATATTGCTCTAATCTTTTGTTTTTTCAAAAATTACAAAAATATAATTATTTGGACTTGTCTCTTAAGTCGGTAATATTAACATTTGAAGCTTTTTCATCACATGATTGTACTTATGAGTATGTGCTTTAAATAATGTCAAATAAAGTTTCCCCAAAACCCAACAGTTTTCTGTTAAAATGAGCACAAACTTACGCATTTTCAGAAACGCTCAAACTGGATTTTTTAAAAAATAGCTCCAATTTTTTCTCCAATATTTTTAACAATAATAAAAAAGTAACAGGCCTGGTTAGCGGGGTCGGTATGAATGAAGGGACGTAACTGCTTTGGCTGGGAAGGTCGCGGGTTTGAATTCCGTTTCGGACATGGTGTGTGTTCGTGTTGTCCTTACGTGTTCTTTCTACAGTTCCTCCTCTAGTTAAAACAATCACAGTGGTAACTAGATGATCAAGTTGTTGAAAATCGTCCTTAAAATGATATTACTACCACTACCACTACCACTACCACTACTACCACTACCACTACTACCACGAATACTACTAATACGACTAAGACTACCACTACTAATAATAATTTTGACTTTAATAATTCATTTTAATAATTCCCTATTAATATAGCGTATTATTATATTTTTTAAATCATAATTCCTTTTTATCAATATCTTCATAATTTCTTATTCCATAAAGGCTTTGTTTACATCTCCATGAGCGTATAGAAACGCTGGTAAATTTCAGTGAACCGAATCCAACATGAAGCTTGGGTTTTATGACTCTGTTTTCGCTTCGAAGTTCGGGGTCGATTGTAGACGTCAAGAAATCAATAACATGGACACGTCTTGCTCTTCATACGAACATTTGAAAACTGCCTACTTCTTGCTAGTCGTTTTACGGGTTATTCATTATTATTATTATTATTATTATTATTATTATTATTATTATTATTATATTAACAGATATTACATTTTTTAAGATTTATATTCAAGGCAGATCTCAAGGCCAGAGTGGCAACACATGGTGAGGCATGAAAATTCTTCTTGCTCCAGGAATAATTAATATTGAGTTTCCATCTAAAGAAATTGCAACATGAGTTATCACTGCCCTGCAAATTGTTTGGTCAAAGACAATACAGGGCTTATTTGCTTCTGTTGTGTTGTCTTTCTATCTGTAATAATGGCGGAGTCTCACAAGATTTTTATCCTATCTTCTCTCTTTTCTCCGCCAGTATGTGCTCCGGTTGATATTCGCAGTAAGGCAGTCTTTACCGGGTCTGATTTCATGCTAGTGCTAGGAGGATAATTTTGACATTATTGTGACAATATGACGGCAGATTCACAGCAGATGAATCGATTCAGTGGTCTTCTTACATAGGCGACACTTGAATTTGATAGAAGTAACGACCAGATTTTCAACTGCCAGCAAGAATATTTCCATCTCACCAAAAAGCCTTGCGGTTCTCAATTAATCCGTCAATTTCTTCATATAGACGAGGTCACATCTAAACGCTGCATAATGGTTGATTTCCTTCATCTAGCGGTATTAAAATATTATCAAGAGAAAGGCGAAGCCGACGGTGTTGAAAATTTTCATAAATATTCAATGTGCCATTTTCCATTACACTGTAATATTCTAAACTATAATAATAAATTCATTGCCCTCGAATCTTCATAAGGGTTATCAGGTTATCAATGGGGGAACAACTTAGGAGTTTGTGCATGCAATTGCCTATTCCTACCAAAGACACTAACTCAGATTGTAATATTCTGATTCTAATTTATACTTAACTGTGCACTTAAAATAATTATAAACTAGAGGTGCAACAGAATGGCACAGACTTTCTCGTAGTAAAGTTTTCTAATTTCGTTGGGGTAAATTAAGAACAAAGAAAACTTAAAACGGTTGACACTAGTCGCTCTCTAAAGCTGCTGTTCTGCCTTCACGTGGCACATCAGCTCCAGAAACACGCACAACTCCAACACTTCTGTTCGTAGCTGTTCAGTTTTGTTAGTTGGCGGTGGCGGCTGGATCTAATTTATACTTAACTGTGCACTTAAAATAATTATAAACTAGAGGTGCAACAGAATGGCACAGACTTTCTCGTAGTAAAGTTTTCTAATTTCGTTGGGGTAAATTAAGAACAAAGAAAACTTAAAACGGTTGACACTAGTCGCTCTCTAAAGCTGCTGTTCTGCCTTCACGTGGCACATCAGCTCCAGAAACACGCACAACTCCAACACTTCTGTTCGTAGCTGTTCAGTTTTGTTAGTTGGCGGTGGCGGCTGGATCTAATTTATACTTAACTGTGCACTTAAAATAATTATAAACTAGAGGTGCAACAGAATGGCACAGACTTACTCGTAATAAAGTTTTCTAATTTCGTTGGTGTAAATTAAGAACAAAGTAAACTTAAAACGGTTGACACTAGTCGCTCTCTAAAGCTGCTGTTCTGCCTACACGTGGCACATCAGCTCCAGAAACACGCACAACTCCAACACTTCTGTTTGTAGCTGTTCAGTTTTGTTAGTTGGCGGTGGCGGCTGGATCTAATTTATACTTAACTGTGCACTTAAAATAATTATAAACTAGAGGTGCAACAGAATGGCACAGACTTACTCGTAATAAAGTTTTCTAATTTCGTTGGTGTAAATTAAGAACAAAGTAAACTTAAAACGGTTGACACTAGTCGCTCTCTAAAGCTGCTGTTCTGCCTACACGTGGCACATCAGCTCCAGAAACACGCACAACTCCAACACTTCTGTTTGTAGCTGTTCAGTTTTGTTAGTTGGCGGTGGCGGCTGGATCTAATTTATACTTAACTGTGCACTTAAAATAATTATAAACTAGAGGTGCAACAGAATGGCACAGACTTACTCGTAATAAAGTTTTCTAATTTCGTTGGTGTAAATTAAGAACAAAGTAAACTTAAAACGGTTGACACTAGTCGCTCTCTAAAGCTGCTGTTCTGCCTACACGTGGCACATCAGCTCCAGAAACACGCACAACTCCAACACTTCTGTTTGTAGCTGTTCAGTTTTGTTAGTTGGCGGTGGCGGCTGGATCTAATTTATACTTAACTGTGCACTTAAAATAATTATAAACTAGAGGTGCAACAGAATGGCACAGACTTACTCGTAATAAAGTTTTCTAATTTCGTTGGTGTAAATTAAGAACAAAGTAAACTTAAAACGGTTGACACTAGTCGCTCTCTAAAGCTGCTGTTCTGCCTACACGTGGCACATCAGCTCCAGAAACACGCACAACTCCAACACTTCTGTTTGTAGCTGTTCAGTTTTGTTAGTTGGCGGTGGCGGCTGGATCTAATTTATACTTAACTGTGCACTTAAAATAATTATAAACTAGAGGTGCAACAGAATGGCACAGACTTACTCGTAATAAAGTTTTCTAATTTCGTTGGTGTAAATTAAGAACAAAGTAAACTTAAAGCGGTTGACACTAGTCGCTCTCTAAAGCTGCTGTTCTACCTTCACGTAGCACATCAGCTCCAGAAACACGCACAACACCAACACTTCTGTTCTTAGCTGTTCAGTTTTGTTAGTTGGCGGTGGCTGGATACTTGTTATTACTGGGTCAGAAGAAATCAATACGAAATGAAGCAGATCTACATTGGCACGTACCCTAGATGATTTTATAGTATTTCTTTTTTCACATGACTTTAAGTCTTTGGGACGGGCTTCCTGGGTGTCTTCGGACAGTTGTCCTATTGTGATAATCATTTCATTAGTGACATCAGCGCCATGAATTAATATTTTGTGTACTGTTACTGGCGTTAAGTACAATCTGTATAAATTGACATAAATGTTTTCTGTTTCAAATGCGTTGTTTTTCTGAAAGCTTCCGTATTTCCATCATACACGCTCCTCAGTGGTTGTACAACAACACAAGCAATGAATGAGACTTTCTTCTATCCCAGAGATGGTAGTATACTGCTCTAGATTTTGGAAAAATTGCCGAACAATGTTCCCATCGTTCGTTGTACCGCTTTCTTGTTTTGGAATGTCCGTAAACAGTCCAATTTCCTTTCGAAAATGGACTATGATTTGCGTTTCTCTGGAATCATACTCTATCTTTTCTTCATATTCCACCTTTTTTGTAGACTCTAAGAAATGTCAAAAAGGCACTCGAAGAAACGAATCTGAGCGTGAAAGACTAACATAAAAAGTTTCCATACGGTAAGGTTTTTTAAAACCTTGTTTTAGATTGTTCATTTGCTTTGGAGATGCATGAAAAATAAATCATTTTTGAGAGGAGGCTTTAACATAAGTGAATTATACACTTTTCTCCCATAGATTTCAACAATTTGTGATATACAGGTATCTGCACCCCCATAAATTCAATTTTGTTGCTAAAAGTTTCTTAATTTTTTTCTTCTAATCGAGATCAAGTATTTCTGCATTGTTCCTATGCGGTATCTCCTTGAAAAATTTGAATTTAATGGGTCTGTAAAAACTCGCCGTGCTTTTCGCCTTTTCTTCTCTTCGAACACGAAGAGAATTCTTTTTCAGTCTACTGTTTGTCGTTTTCTGCGCTTCTTCCTTGACACACCATTGCGTTGTCCAGTCATGCTGGGTTCCTTGCCGCGAGTCTGTCTACCATCCTGTTGCAAATTTTCCATTTATAAGCGATTTGGCAGGTGAATCTCCGAATCTTCTCGCTCAATACTGCCTCTGGAATAATTCCAAGAACATTACGGGAAACATATTGCATTAGCATTTTTCTATTCCGTAAATCTGTTGCATGTTAGAGTTCGAATCACGCAAGAGCTCGAATAGTACAAGGATCTGGAAAAGAAAATTGTGCGTCTCCATCTTCAGGTACGTTTCTTTGGAAAAAGTACATAAATATTAAAAAATGAATGTTAAAAAAATTTTTTTATTGCACTGGTATATCATAATACTGAGAATTTTACCTATCAATCATTGAGTTTATTCCAACGAGATATTTGTTTATATCCATGTTAATAAATCCGTAATATATCTGTGAAAGGTAAGCTTTCACTATTGTTTTCAGTTTACATGATTTAGAATTAAAGACTGATTTAATTTATTTTTTAATATTTATGTATTTTTATCTAAAGAAATGTACCTGAAGATGGAGACGCACAGATCTCTGAAACGTTGTATGTCAAGACTTAGTGGTGAAATAAACCAACTTTCCTCATTTTTATTTGCTGAATTATAAACTTAAATCTGATTGTCTATAATAAATGAAACTTTTTGTTAATATAAATATAACTTAATGACTGTTTTATTGTTGTAATGTCACATTGTAATATATTGGACTGCATATGTTGTATTCTGGAACGTGTGTGCGTGCCATAAGATAAATAAATAAAATTCACAACGTATTTTAGAAGTTATTCTTATTAAACACAGCTGAAGCCAGTGTCGTTCAGCATACAATTTCTTATCCTAATCATGAACATACTATTACGAAAAAATCTTCACAATGTTACCAAATTTCAAATCATTTTGATTACAGTTTCAATCAATCAAATAACTTTCATCTGAAGCAGATTTTCGTTAATGAATTTTTTACTTGTGTGTTCTTTAACACTGCCTACAAACACTTTCCGCACAACTCATCTTCAGCCCACATTTCCAGTTGTTTCTTTTTCTTCCACAACCCTGCAGCCTTGTGTTACAGTATGGATGATTCCAACGTTGGATTTGTCGCCTCTTCTGCTTTCGCTGTCTCTCGTGCAGTGAAACACGAACCCATAAATATTCTGGCTTTAATAATTTCCTCTGTAAATTCCCAGCTCAGAGACCGACCCCATATCTGCACCGGAACCGTCAATCGTGAAATTTAGTGTCTCTGAAAACGTCATACCCGTAAACGATTCCAACGTGGCGTTGGTTTTGAGAACGAATACAATAGTGAGAGAGAATGACTGATTTCTGAACTGTGAAGATTAGAAATAGGTTAAGGTAAAATGTTTTTTCAAGTAATTTGTTTATTTCAATTCTCCGCAACGTGCGACCGTAAATGTGACAAAACTTCACGCACTCAAAATGAGAGTTTGTATTTGTTATTATAGTATATTTAATTGTATATGTTTTTATCGTTAGGCAGGTGGGGAAATTTATGACGTATCAGCCCCCCCTCCTTCAGAAGGCGATCAGACAAATACAGAGTTTCAGTTTTTACTAGTGTAACCAGTAACAACTTTTTGTAACAGAAACGAAGTGCAGTAAAACTTGCCCAATGCGGAAGCTCAAGGGATCAGAATTTTTTTTCGTATTAGACAAGATGCGGCATGGAGCAATGCAATAATGTGGAATTTATGGTTTGATAGGACCGCGATTTATTTACACATTAAACAGATTTCCGCATTGGGCAAGTTCAATTACAATACTAGCTGGTCCCTTGCTAACATTTTAGACTACTTTAATCATTGTTTTAAAAGTTTAAATTGCTTCATACTCGATCGCAACGTCTCACTAGAACGTATTCTGTTCGTTGAAGCATTATAAGACAATCATTACAGGCCAATTATTGCGTCAATTTAATTTCATCATTATTGTCATTTAGTTTCTCCGATCAACACTAAGCGAATGCCGGGGTAGTACCCTAACAAACGGGCTACGGATCGCGCGCGAACTTTCCTTTCGCTTCCTTGTCTTATACTCATCTCCTATACAGTGTGTGTGCAAGTGAAACTAACATACACTACACTACCACATGTGCAAAGACACCGGTCGGGAGCTTAGAGCTTGTCCCTGTTGGGGCGGTGCCCCGGTGGTTGGAGACACCTGGTTGGGGAAAGCCGACGGTTTGTCGGCGCCGGATCTGACCATCCAGCGGAGCAAGATCACCCCCTACTCCCGCGATAAAATCGTGCACTGCACTTACGGGACTAATGACCTTAGCAGTTGACGCGCCCAAAATCACTAAAAATCAATCGTCTCTCCATTTTCCTCGATATATTCCCCTAACTTCGCTATATACGTTTATATACGTTCCCTCACACGTTTTTCCCCGTACTTGTCGTTGTACATGATCCTCAAAATATTTATCACAGGTTGTTCCATATGCTCAACACAGGTTTCCTCAAATGTTCCCCTAAATGTTTTCCTAAACTCCAATGTTCTCAAATGTTCGTCACGTGTTCATTGCAGGTTCCCGCATTGGTTAATTTGGGAATTAAAGCAGAAATTCATAATTTTAAGTGGGTTCTATAACGAAATACTTTCAAAAACACTATATTTTGCAGATTACGAGGTAGAAAACATAACTTGTGAAATAACTGTTTTTAAGGCTCTAGGACTCAGTCATCCAAGTCATCCACGACGGTAAAGTATATTGTGGTGAAATGAGTTTCGCGGGTTGAATGTTCGCCTAAAAATTAAAATATGCCATTATCAGCGAACTTCTGTTTCTCTTAAATTTGTTTGATGCATTTCTAGGGGAAGGTTAATTCTCTATCCTGTAGTAATACTTTTTTGGGGCTTTTAGTCCATAGTAAGGAAATAAAAGGAACTAATCGTTGATCGTTCCTTACCTTATTATGTAGAGAGACGATGTATGTTGTATCCTACTAATTCTTTTCTCATTTCTTGCAAAGGTCTCAATAAAAGAAGCGCGGAAGATTCAACTTTGGTCTTTTTCAAGATTTGTAATTTTTGGAAGTTCGGAGGATTTTTAATGTGAAAACGGACGAAGACCAGAAATATACGGGAATTTTGCTCCACAAGAAAAAAAGTTGTTATTAAACATTACTCTGGCAATTCCACTCGTGAAATTAAAACCAATAGTGTTTAACTATACATACAAAATGCTCCAATCACAGCGGTGTATCTCAAAAAGTTTATTGCTTTTTCTATCCTATTTTTCCTCTTATCCCTACTGACCAATCATAAACTGTGACTCATCTATCGTAGGAGGCGGTAACATCAATCGTTATGTCGTGAAACCGCGTATGTGACATAACATATATGTTATGTCACGTGTGTATATAACAACCTCTTCGATTTTAACGTAACTTTCAATTATTTCCAATATTTGTCACATTTTGGATCTCTGTTGGACACAATTTCACTTGTGGAATAGTCCTATTAAATACCACTCGTGTTTTGAGAATTCCCTGCTCAGATCGCGAGTCGAGAATTTATCGACAAATTCCAAAGCACTTGTGGTATTACATATGAAAATTCTGATAAATCGAACTCAGGTGCCCAATTAATAAGTTCAGAACACAGACTTCTTACGAGAAGTTACGTCTATTGATCTATTATCCACTAATGACAATGTTTACACTCGAAATCTGAAACCGTCAAACGTTTTAATAAAGGGGACACTTATTCCATTGAAATTCAGTTTAATGTGCTCTGTCCTATCAAAAGGTTTAAAGAATGTCAGGTTAGACGCTAGCGTTGTGCACAGAGAGACGGACCTACGGAAAGATATAGAATATATAGTTTCATCAATAAATTACACGATGCTTCACCGACATATAACTATAATTCGTAAGTCTAAAACAAATGAGAATATTTTACAAATTATTTGTCTGTATAAAGCGTATATAATCAAATTGATAGTAAAATGGTGTACTGCACAATTTCTTGACTTCTATTGCCGACCAGCGGCCACCATGAGCACTGCTAATATACTCGTGTGTATTATGTAATCTGGGCAGAGGAAACGACAGTTCCGTGACTAAACCCGTTTCGTTCATTTCACTTCCCGCCCCGCAGGGAGGAGATCACGATGGCGTAGGTTGTCGTGGTCTCTGGTGAAGTGTCGTAGACGTACACCCGGACCCTGAGTCTCGCGGCGCCACTCACGTCGTTAGCTTGCAGGTGCAGCACACAGAGAAGGCCAAGCTAAGCTCCTGGTAATCGGGTACGCCCGGCTACCCACCAGTTGGGCCTACGGCGCGTCGACCTTTAGGCAGGATTTGAATGACCTTTAGGCAGGCAATGAATGTTTTTCAGAGAACTCCGAATCTCACTTTGAAGTCCGCCGGGAAACTAGATACCACCCGTCAGGTTGCCCAGGTTCCATTCCCACCCACGTCTATAGCTGGAGGTAAGCAATGTGGAGACGGTATGGGGGCTGCGAGCCGCCTGTACGTTATTTCAGGTGGTCCCCACTTGGGCTCTAGGATTCGTCGTGGCAGTGGCCCGATAGTCTGGGCAAAGAGGAAGGAACTTGTTCCCTGCGCTTGTGGATGGCTCACTGTTTTGACTCCGGTACTAGCCTGGAAAGCTAGGATCTCTGAGCAAGCAGGGCGGCCCTTACTCAAACACGGTATGGAGAGGTTGCCGTGAAGGCAAACTGGGTTCCGGCTGGATCCGGATATCAGCGCGTCGGTGGGGGGGGGGGGTGATAAGACCCGCAAAGGCCAAGGTGCCCACTCCAGGGACTTGTCCCCTTGATGAAGCAAAGACAATGTGATGTTGTAGGCCACATGGGGTTTCATACATTTCACTACCTGAGTCGCTGTCGCCAATAAGAATTTTAGCTTCAAACCAAGAAATTTGGACACGATATGTTATCTTAATGGTTCGAGAAACGTAAATATATTGTTCTAACGTTTACAAACCTTTACAATTCCTATTTGCGTAAATTTGAACAATCGGGGAAAGCTCATGGAGTAATTTGTGAACCGAAACGTCCAAAAACACGTAAATGGTGGCAACACACCAAGTTTTTTGTTGGTGTGTCTACGTAATCCATACTCTATGTAGAAAAATACAGAATTTAATAGTTATACTATCAAAGTTAAGCGAGTCCCACTTTACTAAGAGGATCGCGCTGCCACGTTGAAACTCGGCCTTTTGCGAGAACGAATCAATTGATGGCTTTCTGAGCGCCGTTTCATGGCGGTTTGGTGGGCCACTGGGAGAAAGGGTGCGGGCGTAAAACATGTCAGAGAGTCATATAAAAATGGTAATTAGAGCGTCGCGGGAGGCAGTTTTACGAGCGAAGTTGGCTTTACGAGAGAGCTACGGGCATCCGGCGCGGGGAGCGCTGTCATCGCCGAACGAGATTCGTTCTTTTGGCAATGGGACACGATTGAACGCTTTCGAATGGTATGCTAATTTTGTTTGGAAGGAGCCTTCTAGCTGGTGCGGAGAGAAAACAAGATACAAATAATGTGTTTTATGTGGAGAGGGTAGGGCGATATGTAATAAAAAGATGGAAAGTTAATGGTTCCTGCTTCTGTGACGCAAAGGTTTGAAGCGACATCTAGCGGAGCCACAAGCTCTTGTGAGTGAGTCGGTAATTCCTTATTCTGGGTGCGTCAACAGATTTTACAAGTCCCGTAAATGTAGTGCATATTATGTATCGGGAGGAGGGTATGTTTCTTTTTGAATTGAACATGAGAACCGGTGCCGACCTAAACGTTTACTACCCGGAGAGATGGCTCAGTGCATCCACAGATGTCACTGCTGTCCCTCTGACCGGGAGGTCGCTTGTCAGCTGAATCGAAACCAGTTGCGATCTGGAGGAGAATTCTTGCGGTCGGCTGCTCTGATCGGTAGTTTTCCGTGGTTTCTCCGATCAACTCTACGCGAATGCCGGAGCAGTACCCTAACAAACGAGGCACGGAACGCGCGTGATCTTTCCTTCCTCTTCCTTGCCCTATCCTCTCCCCTTACACACACACACACACTTACACTAACATGCACTCCACTACCACATATTCCGGGAGACCGGTGGGGAGCTTAGAGCGTATCCCAAACGGGGGCGTTTCCCCGCTGATGGGAGATATCTGGCTGAGGAACAGCCCTCTTATCGACGTGTAGGTCGGCTCCGGATCTCACCATCCAGCTGGAAAGAACACCATCTCCCGGAAAAAATACATTCCCTACACTTACGAGACTAATGACCCTAGTAGTTGACGCGCCCGGAATCACTAACAATCAATCAATCATTAAACGTCTGCCTTCCCCCTAGTATTGATTGTAGAACCCATGTAAAACTAACAATTTTTGTATCAGAGCAGTCGATCTCTCGAATTCTTCTACCGGGAGCGGTAGCTTAGTGCATCACCTGATGTCACTGCAGCGCCTCTGACCGGGAGGTCCTAGGTTCCCACTCCCCACGGCGGCAGGATTTTCGACACTAGCTTTTCAGCTAGGTCGAATTTAGTCGCTGTCTGGACGAGAATTCTAGCGGCCCGCTGCTCTGATCGGTAGTTTTTCGTGGTTTCTCCGATCAACACCAGGCGAATGCCGGAGCAGTACCCTACCGAACGGGCCACGGACCGCGCGGGATCTTTCCTTCCCATTGCTTGTCCTATCCTCTCCCCTTACACACACACTTACACTAACATGCACTACACTACCACATATCCCGGGAGACCGATCGGGAGCTTAGAGATTGTCCCGGCAGGGGCGGAGCCCCGCTGGTGGGAGAGTCCTGGTTAGGGGGAAACCCCACTAGCCGACGGTAGGTCGGCGCCGGATCTCGCCATCCAGCGGGGGAAGATCACCGCCATCTCCCGAGAAAAAGCATGCACTACACTAACGGGACTAATGACCAGAGCAGTTGACGCGCCCGGAAACATCAATCAATCGAATTCTCCTTCCGACAGTGTCAAAAATTTCACTGTCTGGACTCGAACACTAACAACTCCCGGTCAGAGTCACCGCTAATAGCTCAAGTTCTGAGTATGGGCGGGTGTGGCTTTCGTGTTGTATGCTTTTCATATCATGGAAGTGGTTTGCCACGGAGAAGAAGAGCTCCAAGAACTCCTCAGAAAAAATATACGAGTTTATAATGGTACGAATGGATGAATATTTAACCACCTCTGCCAGTTTGTTTGGAACTTTTGCTTTGTCAAGTGCTGGTCATATTTATTTTCTAGGTACTGTATTGAACGCTGACTTCAGGTCTGTAAAAGCAACACATATTTTCTCTATAGTCCGTAGTCCGTATAGTTTGGCGTGTTTGTGCATTCTGTCTAAAATCACCATGCTGCTCCTCTAGTTCTTGCTCTACTATCATTATCAATTTACCTTCCACTGTCCTGAAGCAGATTTTACTCATGTGTGATGAAATACATAGAGCACTCTAGTTTTCACATTTCAATGTGCTTTCTTTTTTATGTATGTGTACTATTATATTTTCCTTGTAGTCTTTGAGTATTCTTTCCTTCCTTCCACACTTGTTGGCAATCATTTTGTATTCTCGATAACGAACACAGCTGAAATGTGCCTGCGGAATTCAAAAACATGTTTTTACGAGCCGTTTGTGAGAAAACCTCGATTGATGTAACATAAAAGAGATTCATGTTGCTAAAAATAGTGAAAATTTTAAATTCTAATATAACAAGTGAAGATGTGGAGAACATATTGTATGGCAACATGAAAACACTTTTTGCTGATTTCAAAATAATATATTATTTGGAAAACGCGGATACCTTCAAAAGATATTCAAAAAATCAAATAGTTTTGAATAGAAACATCCAGTGCATCGAATTATATTTAAGAATTTATCGTCATTTGAAATTTGACAAACCTTTTAATTTTTTTTAGAATTCATGTTTAGATTTGTAATGATGACTTACAATTTTTTATCGAATTTATCCACAATTAAAACGCATATTTATTCAAAGCAGGGAAAGAGAGCCAATTTTTAGGGTATTCTGCCACCAGTTCACTTCGTGGTTTAGTCAAATTAAGATATATATGTCCCGTTCTTTATGTGCCTGTTTCTGCAAACCCATTTTGCTTTACAGGAATCAACGAAAATCTCTCATGAAAAGACATTGCAAAATTCGTTTATCATGTAAACATGATAGACCACAAAAACCATCGCATATTGATGCCCTTATGAACGGAATCAATTAATAGAATCACAACACGAAGTTTAACTACCTTTGAATAGAAAAACGTAAAAACTTAAATGTATGTGAGTGAACCGCAAATATAGGAAACTTGAAATTGTGAGACAAAAGAAAAATACAGATTTTTAAAATTGTTGTAGCGTAAAGAGTGGAAATAGTTACACTCTCAACCGCAAAATGTACCTTTTGGTATGTATATTTATATACATACATGTCTACATTTTGGAGTGGTAAACATTTTAGTATGACAACAAAATTACAGATCAATAGAAAAATAATTTGGGAAAATAGTTACTAATTGTTTCGGAGAACAAAAGTTCTCTGCCACATATTACACTTCTTAGTTAGATTAGAGCGCAATTAGAAATATTACAACTGTAATGAATTTACTTCTAAATTGTTTTATTTGAGGGCAAGGAAACTATATTTTGTACATTATATACCTATACACTCTGTATATTACACTCTTTTATAAACAATGATCACTCTTCCCTGCTGTATTCTTACGCACTTACAGCTCAGCTGTAGCCTGAACATTCTTGCTGGGTGCAGAAAGCAGAGGTTTCATTCACCCCGAACATTTTAGTGGTTCTTTCCTGTGTCCATCTTTATACTGTGCGCTTGAATTTCCCTTCAGAGTAAATTAGATAGTCACTAAGGCCCTACCTTTGGCTCTCTTATTGGGTTTCTTGTCTCTTCGGAGGGTGGATTTTGGATTTTGTGCCCTGATAGGCCTCTTATATGCATACGCGGGAGTTGCCACATAACAGTTTCGACACTGACACTAAGTTTGGAATTGTAGAGAGAATAAAAGCAAATTTATTGCAAAGAGCACTTCCCAGCAGTATTATTCATTTGTAGGTACAAAATTGCATAATTCCTAACTAACGAGCGTCACTTCCCTGTAAGCCTGATTTTTTTCACCGCATCAGGAATACATCTACCGAACAATTTTTTTTACGAGAACAACCAATAAAAACTTAATTTGTTACTGTGCTGTATATCACCAAACATTATCCTTCCAAATCAAAAGTTTTACGGCATGTATGTATCATAAAGTTACAGATTTAATTATATCGTCATTCTAATGCATTAACAAAATACCTAAGATTTACCCTGTTTCCATTTTAGGCGTGAACATTTAAACTGAGTTTTCTTCGATGTTTCCCATTTGCACAAATCGTAATTTGATTTTTGCATCGTATTTTTCATTTGCGTTGATCATCGATAAATACGTTTATATTTTAAAATTACAAGCGCTTTCGTTTCAACAAATCAAGTTACAGCTTCTGCATGTAAAAGAACTAAGTTTCATATCGTATATCCCCTTTACAGCTGCATATATTCTATTACGGACGACAGCTAACATTACTTGGATGGCGTCTATTAGGCTAACGCACAACACCCGCTAGCCATTAGCATTATCATCTCCCCAAATTATGCATGGCAAATGCTCTCCCACGCATGCACAGACGAGAGGAACGCTCCTCAGAGGCACCCCCGATTGGAATTCACTCTGACTGGTGCCGGCTTTGATGGCTCAGTGACAAAACCCACAGCCTCTGAAGCGTCATGGAGGTCCTCGTGTTCTCGTCCCGACGGGTGGATTTTCGACACGAGCTACATTGCTAGGTGGAAACTAATCTCTGTCTGGAAGAGAATTCTAGGGTCCGACTGCTCTGATAGGGAGTTTTCTATGGTCACTCTGGTAAAAATTATTACCAGGCGAATGTGAAAGCAGTACCTTAATAAACGACCATACGCGATTTTTCCGTCCTCATTGTTCTGCATACCTCTCCTCTTACACACACACGCGCGCGCGCGCCTGACAACAACTTTGTGTGTGTGCGTGTGTGTGTGTGCGTGTGTGTGTGTGCGTGTGTGCGTGTGTGTGTGTGTGTGCGTGCGTGTGTGTGTGCGTGTGTGTGTGTGTGTGTGTGCGTGTGTGTGTGTGTGTGTGTGTCTGTGTAATTCAGACTGATTTCGATAGATCGATTGCAACCTCTACAATAGGATATTAAATTTCGTCTTGGACAAATTTGAGTTCAAAGTAAAATATTTTCGTCTGCGTAACGGTTTCTAAACAATTAGAGATTATACTTATCATCAAAAAGAAAAATACTATTTATTTTAAAAGTGATAAATAATGCATTAATTTACATTTATATTGCAGTTTTTAAAAGACTTACCGTGTCTCTAACTAGCAGCGTACTTCAGCTTCTGAGGCAATGACCCTCATCTCTATTAGGATTTATATAATTTCCTTCATCCATAGAGCTGAAATTGAGATGGCCCTTTGTTATTCTTCTCGATAAGAATGTGGCTTCATTATGCGCACATTTTGTTAAGCTCTTCCTTTGCTAGTTGTGGTAGAAGTTCGTTTACTGATGCAAATTAGTTTTCTATAACTTGAGAGCAAATGTTGCTCACCTTTCTTTGTTTGAACTTTGATTCATCATTAAAGTACTTATGATTGAATGGTCTACTGTAGTTGCATTTTATGTCATGTTTTTACAATTGAAATTTTAAAAACGTTTGGTTGAAAGACAGGTGAATTTCAAAGCTATTAAAACGCAAATACCAAGTTCTGAATAATCTCTTCCAATGGCATTGTTTCGAGTTTCACATTCATCGTAAAATGCAGTTGACGACAAAAGTAATGAACTCTCCTTCCGCACAAATTTCATACTCAGCCCGCAAAGTATACTGAATATAGCCTCGACCTCTGCAGAACCAGTCATCGAAACATTCAAAACCGTCTAAATTAATGCAATATTTTATATTTTATGCCAAGACAGAACCGTAATAAAGAGACAGTTAATGTCGATAGCACCGTTTCGGGTACTATAGAAAGAGTTCTCCAAGGTAGAGATATTTTTTCTGAACAAACGCAACCAAATTTCATTACATTCAAAGTTAATCTTTACAAAACAATGTTTTGTATATTTTTGTTTCTAATGTTTGTATATTAGACGTTCAATTGTCCCTCATGTTACATTCTACAAAGTATTCCGGATGTCATTCTTTCAAAGAACGGATCCCGCCACCAACAACAAACCAAATTGCTTCCGCTTTTTATATTCTCAGAGCTTCCTAAGGTAAATATTTTTGTCCGTCAGGACCTAGCGGCATCTGGGACCAATTAGAAGAAACACAAAGACTTGCGTCAGACCGAGACCAAAGTGAATGTTAAAATAACTGAAACCAATTCTCTTAAAAGAGCACTCTTCAAAAAACTGATTATTTTTGCCTGAAGAGCGTTTATAGAATAATCTTTAAATATACCTAGACCCTTGAGACAATACTGCACTTTGTAAATCATTGCTTTAAATGTAACTCTTCAACTCGTTAACAACGTCATATCTGCAGGCTAAGGGTTGTAAGTTACATTATAAAAGCCCGGTGCTATAAATGAGTGAATTTGTAATAGTGTTAAGGATTTGTTAACAATAGTATTTTAGACGGGGATTAAGTCGCTCAGACTAGCAAAAAGTGAATTTAATTCTTCGTGAAATACGAGATTCTACAAAACTCAGACTATTATTACCAGGCAGTGGTGGTTCGCAGAAAAGCAATACCATTAAAACAGTAATGGAATGTTCAGAAAGGTCTCTTTTTCGGTTTTGACGCATGGAACATAACTTCAAGCCCAAAGAGCATCTAAACTTCTGTTTAAAGGGCATGGGGAGAATCGGTTTTGATTTAGCAAAATCTATGATCGAACGTGCGGGTGATGAGTCCAATTAAACGTGCAAGAGAACGTATTAATTCTCTTTATACAAATACGAAAATATTTTATGTAATATAACACATGTGTTTCAAACGCCCCAAAAATTTTCTTTGCAT
This sequence comes from Teleogryllus occipitalis, assembly GCA_011170035.1. Classification (NCBI taxonomy): domain Eukaryota; kingdom Metazoa; phylum Arthropoda; class Insecta; order Orthoptera; family Gryllidae; genus Teleogryllus; species Teleogryllus occipitalis. The sequence goes on along the minus strand of BLKR01007242.1, from coordinate 6,409 downwards.
TGACATATTATTAGTTAAGATTCACATTCATTCCAATCTAAAAAGCAAACAGGGTATTTGGCACCACAAATCTCATAGACGTATTATTTATTTTGTTTCTAGCTATGATTGAGGTATTTGACGATAGGAATTTTTAACGACTTCAGTGATAGCACTATTATTTCACGCTCAAACTATCTGAAACCACTAGAGCCAGGTCTGTCGTTAATACTGTTGCGATTCTAACTGGGGGGTCTTATGGTTTGAGTCCCGGTGATGGCAAATTTTTGACAATACATTTACAGCTAGGTCAAAATTAGCCACTGTCTGAATGCAGTGACCGACGGCTCTGATTGGTAGTTTAGCCTGGTTTTCCGGAGAAATTCCCGGCGAATTAGCAGAACCCTAACAAGCACGGAGCATGCATGGTCTTGCCTCCCTCTTCCTTCTGTTTCCCCTCTCTTTACACACACACTGGCACACTTAAGCTTTCACGTCTCCTTTCAGGCACTTCACCACCACATACATCGGCAGACCAGTTGGGAGATAGATCATATCTCGTCCGGGGCGGTGCCCGTTAGAAGAGATACTTGGAGAGGATAATTCCCTTCAAGACGAAGTGTAGTTCGGGGTCGGATCTCACCATTCTGCAGGATAGAATCAACTTCACCTCCTGCTGTAAAACATTAACTACATTATCGGTACTAATAACCATAGCAGTGGAGAGGGAGAGGTGGCTCAGTGTATCAACTGATGTCACTACAGTGCGTCTGACCGGTAGGTCCTAGGTTCGAGTCCTGACGGCGGCAGGATTTTCGACACTAGCTTTCTATCTATGTCGAATTCAGTCGCTGTCTGGAGGAGAATTCTAGTGGTCATCTGTTTTGATCGGTAGTTTTCCGTGATTTCTCCAATAAATACCAGGAGAATGCCGGAGTAATACCCTAACAAACGGGCCACGGACCGCACCCGAATTTTCCTTCATCTTCCTCGTCCTGTCTCATCCCTTACTTACACGGACTTACACTTACATGCACTACACTACCACATATTCCGGGAGATCGGTCGGGAGCTTAGAGCTTCTCCCGGCTGGGGCGGTGCCCCATTGGTGGGAGATACCTGGATGTGGGAAACCCTGCTAACCGAAGTTAGATTGGCGCCGGATCTCATTATCCAGCGGTCATTTCCACCTCTTGAGGAAAACGCATACACCACTCTTACGGGACTAATTACTCTAGCAGTTGACGCACCGAGAATCAGTAATCAATCAATCAAACCATAGCGGTGGACGTGCCCGGAAACATGAAATAATCGATTTACATAAAGAGTTCATTTTATGGAATACTTAAAAAAAGTACCAAAATTATTCACATGCAGTGTACACGGTCGCCATGAGAGCGCGCGAGCTTAATGATAATGGGGTTGGGCTGAATAGTATAAGAACTCCAATTCATCTCTATGACGTGACTAGCGTTACGTTACGACATCTCAAGTATTATAATTTCATTAATAATGTGACCTGATATACACAAAATTTTATTACCTTGTCCCCAAGTGTTCGTTAGAGAAGACATGGTGATAAACAGACGGGGTAAATACAAGTTGGTATGTCTATTTATAATAATGAAAAAATATTCAGAAAACTCTCATTGAAGTAGCCTATATTGTAAAGTAGGTTGCCAATGTATTGAGGAAAGTATAGTATGTTGATTACAATTGGATCAGGTTAATAAAATCTAAAGTCCAAAAATGTGTAATGTCTAAGCTTCCCAAGTTTTCATCATGTTAAAAACTTCACTCGTAGGTCTAGTTACATTAACGCATGAAACGTGAGCCATATTTTCATATATGAAAAATAAATTTCTCATGTGCTGAGAATGTTTGTGTGTTATTACTTGTCAATAATTGATTTGGGAATTTCTTTTCTTTTAATATGAATATTCTTTTCAAGAAGTTTAAATCAACAGAGTTTACGACTTAATCCTACCCGAACCAGTTATATTATTATTATTTAATAGGTAATTATTGCAGACAAATTAGAAAACTTGATGCAATGTGGCTAGGCCGAAGGCCTTTAAGCCATTACAATACCTACATTCTACAGCGTTCTAACCTTTCGAATTCTGGTATTCACCCCAACTGGTCTCTCCTTCGCATCAAAGCCGCGGAAAAGAGACCATAAGGTACGGCTGAGGAAAAAACCCCTGAAGGGGGAAAAACCTGCCGTCAGAAGCCGAGTACATGCTAATCTATCCGGCTTTTTAAACTATTTATTTATTTGGCGCGGGCGTCAGGCATTCTCCTTCCAGTGTTTGGCCTCCTCCGCACCTGAAAACAAACAGCACCACAGAAAATCGTCCGCACCAACGCCTCTGCCCTAACATTTCCGATTCCTACTTCCCTTCGCCTCCTAATGTGTTCTATTTTAGCAGTTTCCTTTTATTTTATTTTAATTTAATTTAAATTTATTTAACTTATTTTAATTAATTTAAATTAAATTTATTTAACTTATTTTAATTAATTTAAATTAAATTTATTTAACTTATTTTAATTAATTTAATTTTAATTTATTTAACTTATTTTAATTATTATAAGTTAATTTATTTATTTTTATTGACTTATTTATCTACTTATACTTAGCAATTGACTAAAACTTATAACTTTTTTTTTTTATTTATTTATTTTTATTTTTTTTTTTTTTTTTTACTGTACCTAACATAACTTACTGACTAACCTAATTATTGTTAGTTTATTGATTTATTATTTATTTCTCTCCAGTCTAGGCTCTGCTCGTACTAACCAGTGCTGTTTTCCCACTCCCTAATTTCAGTTTCTCTAATGGTCCGAACCTTTCCTAGAAATGTTCCTAATTCTTTCATGAAGTTAGATCTTTTATCACCTAGAATGTTTTGGGCGAGCGTTACGTTCCTATGTTTGAAGTAGTAATTTCCCATTCCCATCCATTTTCCTCTCCAAGTTTCGGTCGCATTGCAAATTAAAAGGATGTGGATCCAGTCTTCCCTATCACCGCAAAGCACACAGATGCCATTACCATTAGAGTCCTTTAATCTACGTTGCATCCACCCCCCGACCCTGAACCAAGCGTATCCCCTCTTGCGTCCTTTCGCAGTGTGTTTACGTAACGTTCGCAACCCCATAACGGACTCGCGTGAATTTGCGCAACTAGCGAACGTTTTTCGGCCGTTGCTGCCAGGATCTCTTGCCTTTTAATATCCGCAAGTCTACCTGAAATTAGCCGTTCTATCTCACGTGTTCCCCTATCTCCCACCATCTCCGGAGAAACGTCTCCCAGACCTGCACGTTCCAGTAGCAGTTTAATTTTATACGACCAGTGGCGTTGGTTGCTTCCCTGTAACTGCACTCGAAAACATCTATGTATAAGTGTGTCAGACTGTTCACCTGCTAATTTAATCCAAAGTTTAATGGGTTTCATTTTAAAATCTTTCCAAATTCCTACACTACCGACCTCTCATAGGACTCCGGCATTTGCTGCGAATCTTGAGACTCCGAGAATTAATTTGAAATAATCTGTTTCGACGCTTTCTAGTCGATCTATCCTATCCACTCCCCAAATTTCTGCACCATAATTCATTGCTGGGAGAACTAGCGATTTAAACATTGTATCGCACACCTTTAAAGACAATTCCTGAACCCTGCGTACTGCGCCAACGATTTCTTTGAGCGCAATTCTTCCTTTACTGTGCGCCGCCACTATGTGATTATTCCATCCCCCATTCATGGAAAATTTTGCCCCAAGATATGTAAATGTTTTAACCCGGTCGATCTCGTCCTGAGCGTAAAACCATTTCTCTTTGCTACCCCAGATAAATCCATTCTTGAAGACAACTACTTTAGTTTTTTGAATATTTACTTTCAATCCCCATGTTTCACTATACGTTTCTAAGAGATTTAAACTTTTCTGTAAGCCGTCAATAGTCTCCGAGCATAAAACTAAATCATCAGCATATAGTAGTCCGGGAATGTTCAGGCCCTCAATTTCCGGTGCAGATGTATCCGCTTCCTGTAACCACGTCAATAAATCGTTTATAAACAAGATAAACAATAGCGGTGAGAGAGGACAGCCCTGTCTTACTCCTACTGTCGATTTTATTTTTCGCGTTGTACTTCCATCACCGCACCTGACACAGAAATTTACGTCTTCGTACATGCTCTGCAGCACTTTTAAAACTTTACGTGAGACGCCTAGCCCATTAAGTTTTTGCCATAAAGCTTTCCTATTGATAGAGTCAAACGCCTTTTCGAAATCTACAAAACTGCAATATAAGTGGCCCCGTTTACGCGCAAGCGCCTGTTTTACTAGGGTATCTAACACAAAGATATTGTCGGTAGTCGCGAAGCCTCTCCTAAAGCCTGCTTGCAACTCTGATATTTTACCGTGCTTTTCCGCCCATTCACTCAGTCGCCCGTTGAGTATTTTACAAAATAGTTTGCTCAGCGCTGGTAAAAGACTAATTCCGCGATAATTATGTGGGCAATTTGTATCACCTTTATTCTTAAAGACCGGTTGGAGGATCGCTGTACTCCACGTTTCTGGATACGATCCGGAATCAACTATTGCATTAAATAAATCCAGAATACTCTCTGGGTCTATGTGCCACAATTCCGAAATAAATTTTGTCGGAATGCCGTCCGCGCCGCCTGCCTTCTTATTATTCATGGCTAGCATAGCCCTGTTTACTTCATTCCAGGTTATAGGTTCGTATAATTCAGGGACACCCCGGTCCGTGATAATATCTATCCCTGTTTCAATATTCGCTATTGTGAGCGCCCGTGAAAAGTACTGCTCCCACGCGTCTGATGAGATTGTATTACTTACATTTCTTTTATTACGCAGAGATCTTATAACGTCCCAAATTGATTTATTATGATCGTTTCTTAAAATTGCCTCTATTCTTGCTGTCTCACCCTCCTGCCAAGATTTCTTCGATTTCTTAATTGTGGCCTCGTATTGCCTACGTAGTAACAAGTAACTATTTCTCGCTTCCGCAGTTCCACTGTTTCTGAACATCCTTAAGGCTACTATTGCTTTACGCCTGCTCTCCCGACACTCCTCGCTAAACCACCCTTGGGTCAGTACCCTTCCTCCTCTCCCCCACATTCGCATGCCCTTCCCTGCGCGGTAGAGCCGCCTTTCTAAATTCTTTGTTTGCCTGTCCGGTGACCGCTCCTCACGTGACCACCCTGCAGAGTTAAGAATAGACTCTGCAAATTCCTGTCGCTTTTCCTCTTTCCATACAAACCGTCGTCTGGCTATTGTGACGTTCGTTGCTCCCGCCCGCACCACTGCCGGTGGCCGTTCAGTAGTATTTACTGCTAAATGGACACACACAGGCAAGTGGTCGGATTCTGCCCGTAGTTCGATTCCAAAATCTAATAAATTATTTATTCTTTCATGCGACAACAGAGCATAATCTATTACACTACCTCCATTCCCACTAATAAAAGTTAGTTCCCCTTCAGTATCCTGTCCATAGTGGCCATTTAAGATTTCGAGATTAAATCTCTCGCATAATTCTAATAATTCCTGACCATCATTATTGATGACTAAGTCTTTGCTTTTTCTAGAATTAGCTCTCGCTTCTTGCCGATCGAATTCCGAAAATACTTCCTGCTCATGGCCAATTCGAGCATTCATGTCACCTAAGACTAGTAAATCAGTATTCGGATATCTTTGCTTCAACGAGTCTAAGAAATTATTGATTTCGCCAAAAGCTTCTGGTGAATAATAACGCGAGCCCTGTGGGTGACGGTATATAAATACCATTGCGATGTCAGTATTTTGCATTACTAGTCTAATACAAAGAAAATTATCTGAGTTTGTAGCAATTTCATAAATATATTGCATTAACCTATCCCGAAATAAGCACGCAACACCCCCCGGGTACCTACCCCTTTCCCCTCTACGTTTTTTAGTTTTGCATATGGCTGTAAAACCAGACACATTAAACGTTTCACCCTCCTTCCACCAAGTTTCGACGAGACCGATTATATCAAATGTATTTATGTACCCATGGAAGTCTTGATTTCCGAGCTTAGAGCCTAGACCTTTGATGTTCCAACATCCTATTCTTAAAGCCTATTCATGCCTATTTGGCGACCTGCTTGGTCCCGACTCACCGCGAACTTCCTGCTGCTGCATGTTTGCTGCAGCCATCGCCCTCGTAAGAGGTCCTCGCTCCAGGCTGTCTGCCGCGAAGCGCCCGGGACTCGCCGAGTGCCGTGAGCTCCGGCGGGAACGCGAACGCGAACGCGAACGCGACCGCCGACGCGAACGCGAACGAGACCGCCTCCGCCGCGATGCCGCGGGGTCAGAGGTCGTCCGCACCGCCCCAGCACGAGGCGCAGCCGCAGGCGCGGCCGCGGCCACGGCCGAAGGCGCGGGCGGGGG
>BLKR01007241.1:0-41076 GCA_011170035.1 Teleogryllus occipitalis | reverse complement strand
GCGGGGGCGGAGCGGGGCGGAGTGGGGCGGAGCGGGGCGGAGCGGGGCGGAGCGGGGCGGAGCGGGGCGGAGCGGGGCGGAGCGGGGCGGAGCGGAGCGGGGCGGAGCGGGGCGGAGCGGGGCGGAGCGGGGCGGAGCGGGGCGGAGCGGGGCGGAGCGGGGCGGAGCGGGGCGGAGCTGGGCGGAGCGGGGCGGAGCGGGGCGGAGCGGGGCGGAGCGGGGCGGAGCGGGGCGGAGCGGGGCGGAGCGGGGCGGAGCGGGGCGGAGCGGGGCGGAGCGAGGCGGAGCGAGGCGGAGCGGGGCGGAGCGGGGCGGAGCGGGGCGGAGCGGGGCGGAGCGGGGCGGAGCGGGGCGGAGCGGGGCGGAGCGGGGCGGAGCGGGGCAGAGCGGGGCGGAGCGGGGTGGAGCGGGGCGGAGCGGGGCGGAGCGGGGCGGAGCGGGGCGGAGCGAGGCGGAGCGGGGCGTGCTGGGCGGAGCGGGGAGGAGCGGGGCGGAGCGGGGCGGAGCGGGGCGGAGCGGGGCGGAGCGGGACGGAGCGGGGCGGAGCGGGACGGAGCGGGACAGAGCGAGGCGGGGAGGAGCGGAGCGAAGCGAAGGCGGAGCGGAGCGGGGCAGGGTGGGGCGGGACGGCGCAAGACAGGGCGCGTGGGGCGGGGCGCCGCCCCGAGTGCTATCTTATCGCCCGTTGCAGCGTAACAGAGGCGCTTATCGCCCATCGCCGTCCAATTAGGTCGCCGCGGAGGTCTATTTATCACTCATTGGGCGCCGTGTCGGAGGTCACCGGAGCGCAGCATTTGTCAGCCGGCGACCGGCCGGGTGTCGACCTGACAACTACCGCCCTGGGACCGGACTGCGGCTGGGAGGGGGGGTGACAAAGCAGACACGGTTACCACCGGGTTGTGTTAAGAGGCGGAACGTACAAATCTCGCAAGGATTTCAGTGCAAAAATTAAATCGCTTACCATTAACGCTTGCTTAGTTTCAATAAGCAAGTAATGTTTCCGGAAGCGACATCTACTTAGACCATTAGCCCTTTAAGATAGTGCATGTTGAAGTCGGGAGGAGGCAGTTTCTCCCATCTAGACTGTGAGATCCGGCACCGACCTGTTGGTCGGCTTGTGGTCTCTCCAGGGATCTCCCCCAGCGAATCATCGAGCTAGCCAGGACCGCACTTAGTGACCGACATGTGGTTGATTGATTCGTTGACTGGTGATTCCGGGTGCGTCAACCTCTACGGTCATTGGTCCCGTACGTTTAGTACAAGTTCATTGTGACCTGTGGCGGCGATCTTCACCCACTGGGTGGCGAGATTCGGTGCCGACCTACCGTCGGTTAGCGGGGTTATCCCTAACCAGGTATCTCCCACCAGCGGGGCTCCGTCCAATTCGGACCCAACATGTGGGTTACGGTAATTCATGTGTGTGTGTGTGTGTGTGTGTGTGTGTGTGTGTGTGTGTGTGTGTGTGTGTGTGTGTGTACGTGTGGATAAAGGGAAACAATTTTACAGGGAAGAAAAAGGAAAGATTGCGCACGGTCTGCGGCCGGGTTATTGGCTGTGGCTGTTCCGGCATTCGCGTGGAATTTATCGGAGAGACCATGGGAAACAACCGAACAGAGCATCCGGTCGCTGGAATTCTTCTCCAGACAGCAATTGAATTCGACTCGGCTACATAATTAGGACCTTAAATCGGAACTCGAACCCTAAGACCTAGTAAACAAAGTTGCAGAGACCTCTCGTAAATTACTTGCTGCGGAAGGACGACGAAATGCTACATGGATACTTGATACTTACTTATTTTTTCGGGAGAATATTGTACTATTCAACACTGAAGATAGTAATACCAAATGTTTGAATTTTAGTTTCTTATGAAAACGCTTTGAATGTACTCATAGTGTACTTTGTATTATGTAATGACTATTCAGTACATAATATAAACTATACTTTTTATTACGTAAAGAAGATGGTCTGAGCTTTACCGTTAAATTAAAAAGTTACTCAACATCACCCGAATGTGTAAAGGGTAATAATGATTGTTGTATATGTTTTCTAAAATACGCCATTCTGCACAGTTGACTGTTTTAACCACGTTTTAAGTTTTCAGGACCAATCCATAAAGTTGTTTTGACAAGGTGAGGGGAAACGGGCTGGAGCGTCTGTATGGATTGAAAATCGTCATGTTTCAGTATTCGGTCCAATTCGTAAGCTACATTATTTTGTATTAAATTGATCCAAAAGGTCGCTTATTTAAGAAAATATATTACTCAACATCCAAGTCATCAGAAGATTGAGTAGATTCCATCTTCTAGAGCTCTGTTTTTGACGGTAATAATAAAATAATGCATTCTGTGGATATTGATCTCTTGAAATTATAAATGCGATGCAGATGTTAAATTTCAATAAATACGAATAATTATTATCTACAAACCAAATTTTCGCTTTTATGTTACACATTCATTTAGTTATTTGAATGGACCTGATCTCAAATATATCCCGTTTCTAAGTAAATAAATGTTTGTATCCAATATTACAGTGTTGTTAACACTACCATTGATCCTACCTACCAAAATTTGTCACTTTCACTGCTACATTCTTTCGTATCTCCTCAAAGCTAGAGCATCTCAAACCATATCCACAACATCCACCTATCCACAGTGGTGCTAAAACAGCATATACTTTCTCGCCCCTATTTTCACGCAAAATTACACTCAAATGTTTGACCTTATTTCAAAATCTATCTATAATAAAAAAAATTCATTTATGGAAAAATCTCTATCTTTAATATTTAAGTAATAGGAAGAGCCCGAAAAAAATTTGAAGTTTTGCAATTTTGGAAAAATCAGGATTTTCAACCACCACGAGACCTGCGCCATTCTTTTAAACGTTTTTCTATTACTTTTAACAATTATACATTTAAATGCATAAAAATGAAGGAGCAATTGTTTTTGAAAATTTGAGAATGTGCCAAGGGCTTCATATAAAATACCCCACAAAATTAAAATTTCGGTTTCAAATTCAAGGGTCAGTGTTATCAACCAGATTAATTGTGGAATATCGATTTTGAAGGAAATTGGCTGAACGGTTTATCCGCTAGGGATGTTCATAGACAGATGGACGTTTTGCCGTCATTGGATTGTATCAAGGACCCACAAAACATGAATATTGGCTACAGTATGTGTTAGAGGATTTTTATCCTAAATTTAGCTACTAGATTTATCCAATTTTTCGTTATCAGAATCCTGCAATGAGAGATTTTCTGCTGAATATTCGCGTTTCTTCCCCGCAGCATTAGATAACTTTCTATCTATTGCGTAAGTGGTAGCGGGAAAGTAAAATATGTGGTTTTCATTGCTAAACTCTTTCGCAGCCTTCCATAGCTCGAACATCTCCGACCGGGGAAGATGGCTCAGAGCATCAACTGATGTCACTGCAGTCCCTCTGACCGGGAGGTCCCAGGTTCGAGTCCCGATGGTGGCACAATTTTCGACATTATTTTGTGAGCTAGGTCGAATTCAATCGCTGTCTGGAGGAGAATTCTAGCGGCCGATTGCTCTGATCGGTAGTTTTCCGTCGTTTCTCCGATCGACACCAGGCGAATGCCGGAGCAGTACCCTAACAAACGGGCCACGGACAGCGAGTGATATTTACTTCCTCTTCCTTGTCCTATCCTCTCCCCCTACACACTCTTACACTTACGTGCACTACACTACCACATATTCCTGGAGACCAGTCGGGAGCTTAGAGCTTGTCCCGGCTGGGGCGGTGCCCCGTTGGTGGGAGATACCTGGTTGTGGGAAACCCCGCGAGTCGACGGTAGGTCTGCACCGGATCTCGCCATCCAGGGGGAAGATCACCGCCACTTCCCGAGGAAAAAAACATACACTACAGTTACGGGACCAGTGACCTAAGCTGTTGACGCGCCCGGAATCACTATCAGCCAACCAACCAATCGAGCAGCTGAGACCATATCCACAACAAAAACGCGTCGGCCGCTTCCATCGACATTGCAGGCACGCCCCCCCCTCCGGCGCGCGATCTGGGCTGCAGCGCATGCGCACCACGTAATGAACACCGCGACGCAACCGCGCGCTCGCGCTACACGACCTCAACACCAGGGCGCGCTCGGGCAGCGTGTAAGGTCTGACACCTGGTGTTTACTCGGACGAGCGTAAATAAATAAAAATCCCACCTAATGATAGGATACTCAGCGACTGGGTGAGCGCTCCCTCGACCAGAGCGCGGCGTGTTCGGAATCCCACGCGCGGTGTTGGAGGTCGCTGCGGCCGCACGAGGAGTTTTGACGCACCGATTCGCTGAAATGCTTAGAAATAAAATAAACATTTCGTACAATAATACAACTTGAAGTTTTAATTCTTTATATACTAGTTTTATTGCGACTCCCCCTCTTCAAGCAACAAGGAATATAACATAATTTTAGGCAATACTGAACTATTTAAAATGTTACTGACGTTAAAAATACGACTTGAAGTATGACGTATTAAACAACGTACGGAAACTCACCATTTAAAAACACAAATATAATTAATATATTAAAATAAATATAAACTCCAACCTGTGTAAAAGCACGTTCGCTATTGTTTTTTTATATACTTCCACTTGGAGGTTTGCTGACGCCTGGGTGAAGAAAGCCAAGTGTTGCTCTTAGTCATATGAGAGTTCAACTTAATTTCCCCCGACTCAAAGGGAACATGATTCTATTAAAACCCTGATTATTTTAAAATTTAAATTATTTAAAGCTCGTTTTCAACAAGAAATAGATGTTAAAAATCTAATTTAACATTTATAAAAAAAAGAGTTTACTTCCTCCGTATACGTAGTACGTACATACGAAGTAATATACGTACTATAGAAAGTTAAGTAATGCTTCGGAAAATCGATTTGAAGATTCAACAGAAATACATATTTTTGGAATCCTCACACCGAAAAAGTGTTCGCTTTTTTCGAAAGTCCGTGTATCTGTGAACAACCCCTTAATTATTAATAGGATTTTTTCCAAAATGAATACTATTCCATGATCGATCTGACCGGACCCAAAGCTCTGCGATTTTCAAATTATTCTCAAAATTGGTCCTAGTATGTTTCTTTAAATTTCTTTGAAGAATAGAATAAAGTGATGTACACGTATAAATATGGCATATATTTTTAAACTAACTTGTATAAGAAAATCTGTGCCACTCCGTAACACCACTAGTTTCTAGTTTCTTGGAAGTTTGTGTGGACAACATACCCGAGATCATGCATACATCTTTGCCATGGAAGTTTAAAAGAAGTTTTTTGTAGCAGAATTGTGATATTTTTTATAATAAGGTGATTTCTTTCTTGGAAAGAGAAGTGGGCAGTCACCACTCCCAAAATTGACAGTACAATACTGTTACAATGTATTGCTTATTACGAGGGATGAGTAAAATTTACTCACATCAAAAGTGAACTAAAAAAATCCTGCCTCCATCGGGACTCGAATCGTAGGATCTTACGAACAGAGGCACTGCCGTAACATCAGCTGATGTCGTGAGCCACCTCTGTACATCTATTCATGAAGGGAGACTGTACGAGATTGTAGGATTTGACTGAAGACAGCGACTGAACTCGGCCTAGCTATAGTGTCGAATATCTTGCCACCATCTGGACTCGAACCGTAGGACCTCCCGGCCAAAGGCATTGTGGAGGCATCAATTGATGCCCTGAGCCACCCGGAGCCAAAGGATCGTGTGGACCTAAGGACTTTCTTTGGAGGACTTCAGCATCCGCCGTTGAAGAAGCAACGTTAATGATCTATCTGCTATTCCTGCTTTTAGGCAACTCCGAACCCGTCAGGATTGGAACGTAATGCACTGGAATTATCTACGAATCATCTTGCCACGAATTATCAGTTGTGGACTCTTCAATTGTGGAATCTTCAGTTTTGAACACGTTTCATTAAATTTTGCAACTTCATCGAATTCATTTGCAAATTAATGAAAGATAGAATAACTAAATTTATTGCATACGGTGAACTGATCGCAATTTTCAGTTGAAAGCAACATATGTCTCCCCAACGACATGTTAGTGGAATTACGATAAACTTTTCCAAATGCTACGTTCAGAACTTGGTTTATATTCCCATTCGTCATAGTTGTCTCAATTGTGGTCAGTTTTAATAGAATTTAGAATTTTATCATTTATATTGTCCTTTTTACACAACAAACTTCTTTCGGATTTTTATTATAGAGAACAGCAAGCACCGCAAGCAAACAAAAATACATATTTCTGGGACCTTAAAGAACTAAAATTTATATAAAAATAAGCACAAAATCAAAAATCTTCCATCACAGGTGGCAAATTTTACTTCCAATCAAAGCTGATCGTAAAAATAACCTCTTCGAGTTCACATTATATTCAAGAAAATTTTATTACAACCGTTCACGTTAGCCTATTCAGGGAATAGGGAAAAAACCTAATTTTTCTGCACCCAGAACAGTGGTTTCATATGGGCAGTGGTTTCCCGTAGAGCGAACCCAGTGCTTGTCGCGGCCGCTGTGCACTTCCAGAGCGTCTAAGTAGGATCCTTGCGATGTAATTTACCGAGCAGTGTTTAGGTATGTAAATTTCATACGGCGGTGCAAGTGTGGTGACGAAGTGTATAATGGACGAGAGGAGGAAAAAGTTTTTCAATTTTTATAATTTACGTGCCGCAAGATGCGCTTCGGTAGCAGTATAGTCAGGTGTTAAGATAATGACCGGTATTAAATCCAGGTACAGTTTGGATTGGATGGGGTGTAGTTTCTTGTGTAAGGGCGCCTTGTGTAAGCTAGCGGGGACGTTGGCCTGCAGGTGCGTATTTAAGGCATTTCAATATTACAAAGTTTTTCTTCTCGGTCACGTGACCACAATACGTGCGGAAATTTCTAATTGCATATTAGTGAATTGAACTAAAATACAAGTTATAAATGTGAAATTACGAATATGAAACTAGTACTTGATGTTAGATTCAATAAAAGAAAACAAGGCTTGTTTAAAAAAACTTACATCCTTGCCAATTACAAAAAAATTGTATTTCAAGTTGTCTTTTAGCTTGTTTAAGACAGTGATACTATAAAAGCAGTAATGCAGTGAAAAATAAATTTTTGTAAATTTATCTAATCTATGTAAGTTGGATTCGTTACCCATAATAATATCGGGTAAGAACATTTATTGTTATTGTCATTCTTGAGGTATATTGTTGACACTAACAATTGATGAAAGAACAACTTAGACGGATATTGTGTGTTTTATTTTTTGTATTGAATGTTAGTAACTACGAATTATGTTTGACGAAGACGCACAATAGCAATGATACGAGGATGAACTGTTCCTCATTATTTGTACAATTCTGGCAGCCAATCTGACAGTATCTCCGATAATTTCCTCACAAATATTATACAGTATTCCAGGCTGGAATGTTTTTCTTGTTTTAATATGATTTTTATATTATTCGTCAAAGATCAACATTAACAGAAACGGTTACCGACTAAGAACATTTTGTATGATTAACAGTTTCCGGGCTGGTAGGCCGTGGTCCAGTTGGCATTGAAGAACCAAACGTTTCGTCCACAGCTGCGGTGGACATCTTCAGTGGCGGCAGCGTCATGAGGGTAGTCTCCGGGTCGGCGGCTGACCAGCGACTGACTAATCTCCGCAGCTGTGGACGAAACGTTTTGTTCTTCAATGCCAACTGGACCACGGCCTACCAGCCCGGAAACTGTTACTCATATTGACTCCAGGCGTGAAAGCCTACGATGCTATGTAAGAACATTTTGTTAGTCAAAGGATAATTAAAATGGTAAAGAAATCAGAAGTTGACGTAACACTTTATTTCAACAGTTGAATGATGTGATTTTGAAAGGACTCTGTTAAGAATTAAAATTTTGTGTGTAAACGGTATAAACTTGAGCGACAATGTTTCGTATATCATTTGGTTGTTGCCTTTCTCCTGATCGAAATGCTACTATTTCTGCATCATAGCCACCACCAACACTTTCACTGCCACCAAGATTGTCATTAATAACGACACTGTCGTGGCGGACACTCGCAGTAACATGTCACTATCAATTTCATCAAATCCGACAACAACTCTTTTACCAACTCCGTCACCAACCCTTTGACCATCACCGTCACCAAGTCTTTCCCCTGGTATGTCATCAAGACCATCACCAAATTGCATGACCAACCCCGTCATCGGGTTTGTCACGTCGACCAACCCGGTCACCAACCCCCATACCAATTTCGACACCAACCCCGTCACCAACCCTGATGCCAACCCCGACATTAACCGCGTCACCAATCTCGTCACCAACCTAACCACCAACCCCGTCACCAAGATCATCAACACGTTCGTCACCACGCTCTTCACCAAGTTCGTTACCACACTCATCCCCAATTTCGTCACCACACTCATCACCAAGTTCGTCACCATGTTCGTTATCAAGTTCGTTACCAAGTTCGTCACCAAGTCAATCCCCAAGTCCGTCACCAAGTCGGCCACCAAGTCCGTCACCAAGTCCGTCACCAAGTCCGTCACCAAGTCCGTCACCAAGTCCGTCACCAAGTCCATCACCAAGTTCGCCACCAAGTCCGCCACCAACTGCCCACAACGTCACCCTTCACCGACACCAACTCCGACAACACCACCATCCTCGCCATCACCACCACTTCAGCAACCTCCCTCCCATCACCACAACCCAGCCATCACCACCACTTCAGCACCTCGCGCCACAACCATCACCGGCGCCGCCGCAGTCGCGCGTTCAGCGGTCGGCCTCTGACGCTCGCGCGCGCAAGAAACAAGCGAGGAGCGCGCGGCGTCCGTCACGCACGAGCGCCCGCCTCCGCCGCCCGCGCCGCGCCGCGCGCGTCTCAATCGCCGCCTCCGCCGCCGCCGCCGCGAGGGAAATGAGGCGTGGCGGCGCGGTCCTGTGGCGGAGAGGAGGCGCGGAGAGCTGCTTCGTTAGGCGCATTAGGCGGCGCCCGCCTCTAAGCGGCCCGCCCACGCGCGCGCCCGGCAGCGCCGCCCCCCGGGGCTAGCGGCCTTTGGACACGCCCACTTGCCGGCATGACCGTTTACCGGTATTCCATTTTAACGGTGTACCGAATTTCCGACATTTCGACATTCCGTCTTTCTGACTTTGCGACATTCCGACTTTCTGACTTTGCGACATTTCTGACTGCGATATTCCGACTTTGCGACATTCCGACTTTGCGACATTCTGACTTTGCGACATTCCGACTATGCGACATTCCGACTTTGCGACATTCCGACTTTGCGACATTCCGACTTTGCGTCTTTCCGACTTTGCGACATTCCGACTTTGCGACATTCCGACTTTGCGACATTCAGACTTTGCGACATTCAGACTTTGCGACATTCCGACTTTGCGACATCCGACATTGTGACATTCCGACTTTGCGACATTCCGACTTTGCGACTTTCCGACTGCGACATTTCGACTTTGCGACATTCTGACTTTGCGACATTCTGACTTTGCGACATTCCGACTTTGCGTCATTCCGACTTTGCGACATTCCGACTTTGCGACATTCCGATTTTGCGATATTCCGACTTAATGATGTTACGACTTTTCGGGATTCCAACTTCTGGTCATGCCAACTTTCTGACACTTCCGACTTTCCAACATTTCAGCATTCTCATATTCCGACTTTCCGACATTCCGTTATTCCGACTTCTCGCCATTCCCACATTTCGACATTCCGACTTTGCGACTTACCGATATTACATGCCGATTTTAGAGAGTTTTTCCACGTCATAGCGTACAGCAATCGACTGTAATCTCGATCTTCTTCGGATGTGCAGATGCACAAAGGAGATGGGAAACTCGTTCTGCGCATGAAGACTCAGCATCAGAAGACTGATATTGTTGACGATTGCTATAACGCTTCGCCGTGCAAATATTTCCTATTAAGACTTTTCGGCATTTCCACTTAACGATATTCCTACTTCCCGACATTTCAACGTTTACAGATACTCGACACCCAACGCCACAGCAATGTGGCGTCATACCACCGCACTGCCACGGCGACCCACAAACTCAGTGACAGTATGGCCTTATCAGGGGTTTTCGAACTGTGCGTCGCGACTCCTAGGGACGTCGCTGTGATTTATTAAAAATTATCTTTAAATTTGATTTACTTGAATACTTGTGTCAGTTATGTATTTTGTACTGTCTGCCGTATGGTATTTTTAATGTATATGTTTTATTTTACTAAATAATTCTGGATTAATTCAACCTGGCAAATCCTTAACCAAGTAGCCTGTTATATCACTTACTCATTTGTGTTGAATATTTAGTACGCCTATATTAACCCTTACATCTGAAACTTATTGTTACCAGGGAACTGAGGGAAGTTTCGTTTAGGTTAAGGGAGCTGTGATTGAAAAACGTTTGAAAACCCCTGCCCTCTGTACACATCGCCACGTACGTCATACACAGTTTTAACTTTTTTGACGTAAAATAAATAAATAAATAAATAAATAAATAAATAAATAAATAAATAAATAAATAAATAAATAAATAAATAAATAAATAAATAAATAAATAAATAAATAAATAAATAAATAAATAAATAATAAATAAATAAATAAATAAATAAATAAATAAATAAATAAATAAATAAATAAATAAATAAATAAATAAATAAATAAATAAATAAATAAATAAAACCCGCACGCTAATTCACTACGACTTCTACAACTGCCTAACGACATTTGTCGGTCTGACTTACTGAAATTCTGATTTGCCGACCTCCCGATGCACTGACATTACGATGTATCGATGAGATTTACTTTTGGCTTACCGAGAATCGATGAAATGGCTTCATAGACGTAGCACTTCATTTGCAAATGGCTGCGATGTTAGTAAGGTTCAAATTGCATTTTCTATTCTTATGACTTCATTTACAATTCTTCCTTAGCGGTTCAACCAGTCTCTCAGGTCTCGTATCCATACCACCGTTTTTCTTTCTTTCTATTTTCGAGGAAAAAGTGCAACAAAACACCGTAAGGTACCTGCACAAACTAATAAAAGAGCTACAAAACGTTTTTCGTTTCGCCTGCTGTTGCCACAACTGGTTTAACTATTAGCGGTCGGCGATGTTCGGTTGCTGATCATGGTCAAGTTATTTTTAAGTGTTATTCCTAAATCTGTTATTGAAGAAAAGATGTTAGGTCCTATTCATCTCTAAAACTTCGCACTACCACGGTGAAACAGACCCATTTACTCAACTGTCCGCATGCACTACTCCGAACCCTCAACCCAACGTGATACGGCGTCGACACAACAGATGTCTCACAATTCGACATACCAGGCCATATCCCATCTTCCTGACATCCCCACTTCACTGTATTCCGACTTACAGATATTGTGTCACTCGGACGTACTGCCACAGTGACGTCACGTCACACCTGTACTCTGGCGCAGTGAAATCGCAGTCGTACCCGAACCTTACCCCACACCATCGCTTACCGACACTCCGATATGCAGACTTACCGACACTAATGCAGTGCTTGCCAACGTAATGCCTTATGACGTCACAAACGCCTGCTTGTGACGTCACAAACGTCTTCATGTGACGTCACAAAAGTCTGTCTGTGACGTCACAAAAGTCTGTCTGTTACGTCACAAAAGTCTGTCTGTGACGTCCCAAAAATCTGCATGTGACGTCACAAGCATGCCTGCGACGTTACTTAAGACTGCTCTCCTGCTCCGAACCAAGCCGCAGAGCAAAAGAAGTGCCCGGGGCGGCGGCGGGCGCGCAGTGTTCCAATGATGGTACGGAAGTGTGGGCAAAATATTAATTCGATAATTACGTTTTTAAATAGTAATTATTATTTAAATGTTTATAATTCAATAAAAATATTAAAAATTTAAAAAAAATAGATTATTACACAACTCAAAGCAATATCCGACTCTGTATAGTAACCAGTACTCTAATTCCACTTCCATTCGTCAGTAATATACATAACATGTTTGTTACTTTACTTACACTTTTCTTAATAATATACATAACACTCATACGTAACATTTTTGGAAAAGACAGTTTTAACATTTTAGTACAATAATATTTTATACAATGGTATTTAATATAACAATTTTAGTTCGTCTTGAACCAATAATTAATGTTAACAAATAGAGTGAGGGGTCACGAGGGAGAATTTGGACTCGAAGCTTGCCTATTTCTTGTACAGTTTTGTTGAAAAACGTAATTCCTCGTGATTTTCAGTACCTTTTCGATAGTCTTCTATCTGCAAAATCCTTTACTAATCTCATGATTGCACGCCATCCGTCAATTCTCAGAAATTGTTTTCAGTCGCGTGATTCTCTGGGTAGCAAAGCTGCGTAATGCCACTGTAAATTGAACTTTTTAATATATTGCAGATCTTTTGAACACAATAAACACTTCACAGTTGCTACTGTATCTACAAAATGAAACATTTCTTTCCGAATGGAAATTTCTCCACAAGTTGGCAAACGCTAAACGTAGCGACCTTCTGTCCTTCCGATTCACTGACATTCCGGCAACTGCCACACAGCTCCTTCCTCATATACACAGGTACGTATCCACACTCTAAAGCACTACGAGATAGATCCAATTACCCAACTATTGCTCGCGCAAGTTTTCTTGTTACACGAGCTCTTTATCCTTGCCCAGCACTGAATAGCACCTCCCGTTGAGATACTTAGACATGACTCGGAACGGCACGTGCCAATTTACAGTGTTGATAACAACCATTTCCTACCTTCAAAATAATCGTATTCCTCGTATCACGATTTGACGCGATAAGTTCATGCCTCTTGTTGATACGCTGATTTAAGCCGTGACATAGCCAGAACCCTCATCTCCCCTTGTGGAAGATCAAGAAAATTTACGTGTATAGTACATACCGACATTCCGACTTTGGGCCAATCGTAGTATCCACGTACCCTCAAACCAGCAATGCAAATACCACACTGAAAGTATAATATGTCCAGTGCAAGGTGGAAGACAACAGTCGAACGGTTAAATAATGAGGTTGTGTCACGTTCTTGAGCAGTGAATGTTGTAGGAGTGTAAAAAGCTGCAGTTAAATTTAACGTACGAGCGAATGTTAGACGGAAGCTTTACGTGAACTGGGATGTTAATATGCAAACTCGTTATTTACATAACAGCAACAAGTTATGGGTTCATTTTGCGTTATTTACCTATGAGCATCATTTCGTTACAATCATCCCGACTACTTGTTCCACAACATGCTACATCCTCACATAGACATTGAGACTCGCACTCGCATTGATATACTCATTCGAGGACACTGTACCAACGCCGGGTCGACGAGGTGCTGGCAATTGACATTCCGAATTTCCATCATGCTGACATTTTGTTACGCTGATACAACGACATTCTCCCACTCTTGAACACATCACGTAATGTCACATGCGTTACTCAGCATTTTTGCATACGTCTCTTAATACCACCCCACTAATGTTGTAATACTTCATTGATTGGTGTCAGAGGCTAAGGTCATTAGTCCCGTAAGTGTAGTGCATGTTTATTTTGCTGGAGGTGGTGGTGTTCTTCCCCAACGGGATGGTGAGATCCGGCGCCGATCTATAAGCTGGTCAGTTGCTAAGGTCACCCATCTCGATCAGCTTTTTCGTCCAGTTTCCCTGATCCATTGAGCAAATGCTGAGATAGCCCCTTGTTTTGCTTCTGGACATAAATGTAACTTCAGTTTCTGTGCACGTCTTCTAGAATTCAGTGGGAAATACAACTATTCAAATTATCGTTTCCATGTTGTCGCGGCAGGAAGTATTATTCCGAAGGACAACATGGATAAGAGCCAAACTTTATTGCTTATTTATCCTTGAAAATAGATTTTATTACATGGGAGGTTTTTTTTAAAAAATAATTTAAGTAGTATATGACTTAGTGTAGGGATCACAGAATTTTGAAAATATGCACACAATTCATTTTTCCCCATAGCACGTCATACGCAGTTTCAACTGTTTTTTTTACGTTAAATAAATAAATAGTACCATAAGTGTAGTGCATGTGTCGTTGGTGGAAGGTAGCTGTGGTCTTCCCTCATTGGATGGCGAGATCCGGCGCTGATCTGTATTTCATCTAGCGGTGGTTTTCGTCAGCAGGAATCTCCCGCCAACGGGACATCACCCCAGCCGAAACAACTTCTAAGCTCTCATTGAAATGATTGAAGGCGTGGTCATTGTCAACTATTGAAATAAATAGTATTGTTGACAATGGCAACGTCTTCAATCATTTCTATTATGAAAATGTCAACTATAACTCACCACTAAACCAATATTCTAAGTTCTCGCGCGTCTTCCGATGTGTGGTAATATGGTGCATGCGCGTAAAAGGAAGGAGTGAGGATAGGACAAGAAAGAGAAATGAAAATTGTGCACAGTCCGCGGCCCGTTTGTTAGGATACTGCCCCGGCATTCACCTGGTGTTGACCGGAGATCAGGGCAGCCGTCAGCAGTAGAATTCTCATCCAGAAAGCGGCCTATGAATTCGACCTAGCTATCTAACTAGTGACGAAAATTCTGCCGTCGTCGGAACTCGAACTCAAGGGCCTGCCGGTTAGAGCAACACCATCTAGACATACAAGGCCTGCGCACTGGAGTTTTTCAAAGACAATATGGCGGCTAGAGAAGGCCAACTTATTCAAGTTGAGGCAATCCAGTTGTGTACGATGAGTAGCATGTGTGGCTTTTCGAGTCGTGGTTATGTAGATGTGATGTGTCGTTGAAATAGTGAGAATCATGGTGAATAAGGGCATTATCCCCAGGTGAGGGAATTAAAGTAAAACGTGAAGTATGTCAGTTGCTAAGTTCAGTGTTTACTTTCAGCTTTGTGAATTACATTTGCGAACGTGGGAAGTTGAGAAGAATTCAGTGTTCTATTGTGATAACGGACTAAAATCAGTCTTCCTTTAAAACATACACGACTGTCTCGCGGAGCTATGCCTTCTTTGTTGCCTAAGTGTCATGCTTACTTGAATTGCCCAAGCACTTTCTTCAGAGAAAGTCTTCAAGAAAAGAAATTAAATTTCGAAAACGAGTATCAGGTTGGTGCTATTGAAAAAAGTGCAAAAGAAAACATTGCAAAATTAAATGAAATATCTTTCAGTACTTTTGACGAACTAAGAAGCAAACTGGAGTTGTTTATTTTGGACTATTATTATTCGAATATAATAAGGAAGACAGTATTCTTTTTCACTATATTGATTATAATTCTGTCCCTAAAATTATCAGTTCAGTTGTGGTGGACCAGGAATTGAAACGCATTGTTTGTTATTGTAAAAAAGTAATAAAACTTGGATGCACTACAATATCAGACAGTGTTTATATTACAAATGAAATTAGTGATGTTTTAGGTTAGTAGGTTAGGTTCAGTTGTTAGGTTAAAGTTATGTTTTAATACAAGTAGAAGTAACAGTCCTCATGATGGTTTTGCTTTAATTTAGACATCTTACTTCAAATCGATACCACAAATTCACAATTTGGCAAACCTGTTGCTTTTATGTTTGAACAATTAAAACTTCTTACCCAGAAAAGGAGTACTTATCAGTAGAGTTCGTAGTTTTTCATATTGTCTTGTACGCTATTTACCCTATAGTCATATTATTATAAATATTCCGAACATTTAGGTTTCATACTATTTCCTTATCCTAGTGGAATAAGGAGATCGTGTTCTTCATTTGGTTTAGAACCTCAAATGGAACAGAGTGAAAATAATTTTTTTAAGTATAAAATAAATAAATACAAAAATTAAGTGAAAGTGATAAATTAGTGACTCTCATGATGGATGAGATAAATTTAAAATCCAGACTTGCAAAATATTTTGAAAGAAACTATATTAGGGTTAGAACATATGATTTCATGTACTGTGCGTTGTGATAACAGTAATAATAGAAAGTGTATGCAGCTTGTTTCGCCTGAAAAAGAACTTAAATTAATGTACAATCTTCCAGCTGGAGAAAGTAGACCTCTTTTCTTCTTATTTGATAGTGTAATTAATTATATATTTTCGTCTGGCATCCACAATTATACTGCGCGTTTCAGTTTGTATGGCCTTCTTAGGCGGCCATCTTGAATGACTGCTCAGGCCTTGTATGTCTAGGTGGTATTGGATGGACACAGCAGACGGACAGACGTTTTGCCGTCATTCTATTTTTCAGTATGAAGGACCCACAAAACATAAATTCTTACTACACCATGTGTAGAGGATTTTTTTCTAAATTTAGCAACTGGACGTGTTCCCTTTTTCGTAGTCAGGGCCCTGTAATAAGTTTTTCTTCTGAAAATTTGTCCTTTGTTCCCGCAGCTTGACATAACGTTCTCTCTACCACGATTGCGATAGCGAGAAAGAAAAAATGCATTCAAATTTTCAGGAAATGGGAAGAAATGTATTAGAGAATGATGAAATGTTTAAATGAAAAAATACCCATCTCGATCGGTTTTTGTCCAGTTTCCCTGATCCATTGAGCAAATGCTGAGATGGCCCCTTGATTTGTGTTCTGGACGTAAATGTAGCTTCATTATGCGCATGTTTTGTGGAACTTTCCTTTTGCTTGTAGTGGTAGTAGAGCTTAAGGTGAGTTTCTATTTTGTTAACAATACAGAAAAATCTAATCTGTTGGTTCCTTTACCGTTAAAAATTCGTTTTCTATAATTCGGCAACGGAAATATCTAGTTTTTGAAATGTCAATCTCTCGCTATTTAAAATTTTTTAATTATTATTATTATTATTATTATTATTATTATTATTATTATTATTATTATTATTATTATTATTATTATTATTATTATTATTATTATTATTATACAATTATGTCTCTGGATGTTGTCCCAGGATTGAAGTGACCTTACGGGCTTTTGCCAAGTGAAGGCCCTTTCCGATTTTGATTTTGGAGTAGGATATATGTATTAGGCGTGAGTCACACTGCTATCCAGAAACTTCCTAACTATTTTGCATGTGTTGAGGATTGTAGCTTGTTGTAATTCTATATACAATGATTTTGTCAGGTTTAACTGTTGTAGGCTATTATACAAGGTTTTTGGGATGACTCCATTTGTGGATACAATGATGGGTACCGTGTAAATTTTCTCCATTTTCCATAGCTGTTTTATTTCTATTGCTAGTTCAGTATACTTGGAAATCTTTTCCATATGGGAGGACTGAAGGTTGTGTGTATTTGTGATTGCGATATCTATTAAGTAGGTGATTTTATTAGTTTTATCAATTAATGTGATGTCTGGCCGATTGTGTGCTATTGTTTTGTCTGTAATTATGGTTCTATCCCAGTATAACTTGCAAGTAGAATTTTCCATTATTGTTGTTGGTGTGTACTTGTAATATGGCTGCTTGATTTCCAGAAGATTCCAGTTTAATGCAATCCTTTGGTGAAGAATTTTGGCTACCTGGTCATGTCTGTGTTTGTAGTCTGTGTGGGTAATTATTTTGCAGCCGGATGTAATATGCTGAATTGTCTCACTGGACAGGTGACATCTACATAAATCATTTTCCAGTGCTGGGTCTTTAATGATGTATTTGCGATTTATTATTATTATTATTATTATTATTATTATTATTATTATTATTACTATTATTTTCATCTTTCAACTATTGATAGTTAGATTATTAGGAACGGATTCTGAAACTCAAGAAAGCGTGCGCAGATGATTTTCTCCCCCATACGTCACATACAGTTTTTGACTGTTTTTGACTAAATAAATAAATAAAAATAAATAAAACATTCTGTACACGATTAGACGCAAGTGTTAATCACAGGCATGGTACACAGACAGACGTACTCTGAGAATGTAGCTACAGTTCTTGTTTTTATAGTAATTATGCAAGTAGATTGCAGATGATACGAACATCCTTTGCAATAAAGAAACCGTAAATAGTACAATATCAGATTTTCAAATTGATTCCGAAATAACAAATTAATAGTAAACGAAAAGAAAACGATTTAATGCGGTTTTCTATTTCAAATAAACAATTCTGTGCTCCATTGAAAATGAACGGTGTACCATTGATTGATGTTAAGGCAACAAAATTTTTAGGTCTCTCAATTCAGCCAAACCTTAAATGGAACGCCCATTTAAATGAATTGAACACAAAATTAAGTTCATTATGCTACGCGCTCAGAATTCTTGCAAATTCAGCCAGCCTTCATACTGCTCGTTGTGTATACTTCGCGAATGTTCATTCCCGCCTGAGATATGGCATAATATTCTGGGAAAATACATCTTATAGCTCCCAGACTTTTAGATTACAAAAACGAATTGTACGAATAATAATCGAATCCCACTCACGTGATTCTTGTAAGTCTATCTTCATTAATCTAGGAATTTTACCATTACCGTGTCTGTTTATTTACGAATCAGTGGTTTTTGTCAAAAATGACTTGCTTAAGGGTGGGAATATATTTTCAGAAAATGCCGATGTCTATTACTATAACACACGACGTAGAAATCATATTCATCAGGTGACAGTATCAACAGCTCATTACAAAAAATTCACATACAATACATGTACATTATTTTACACTTTGCCAGATGACATTAAACGATTTAATTCGATAGAAAAGTTTAAATCCCAAGTGAAATCGTTTCTGCTGTATAACTGTTTCTATACAATTAGAGACTATACTGAGCATCACAAGAAAAGTAACATTAATTTTAACAATGATACATAATGCATTATTTACCATTTGAACTGTATAAATGTGTATAAACAACCTGTAACAAGTATTGTATTGCAGCCTCCGGGTCAATGACCCCCATCTCGATCAGGTTTTTCGTCCAGTTTCCCTGATCCATTGAGCAAATGCTGAGATGGTCCCTTGTTTTGCTTCTGGACATAAATGTAACTTCATGTTCTGTGCACGTCTTCTAGAATTCAGTGGAAAATACAATTATTCAAATTATCGTTTCCCTGTTGTCGCGGCAGGAAGTATTATTCCGAAGGACAACATGGATAAGAGCCAAAATTTATTGCTTATTTATCCTTCAAAATAGATTTTATTACATGAGAGCTTTTTTTAAAATTTAAGTAGTATATGGTTTAGTGTAGGGATCACAGAATTTTGAAAATGTGCACACAATCCACTTTTCCTCATAGCACGTCATACGCAGTTTTAACTGTTTTTTGACGTTAAATAATTAAATAAATAAAGTAAACAATGGTAAGATTTCAAACTACAGGCGTCCAATCGATTATCGTAACCCCCTAATTATTCTCCTATTCTATCCTATCTGAATCTAAAAGAGACAAATTTTCGCCCCTATTTTGCAGGAAAAATAATACACCATAACCCATCCCCACGCCACATAACACACCTCTTAAACTTTTGTAGTGACCTCAGTCTTATTGATGATGTATTCGAAAGAATATTCAATTTTCCTGAAGATGTACATATGTGAGGAACATTTTTAACCCACGCTGTGCTCCTGTGCATCAAACTATTTCAATAGGAGATTTATTCAAAATAAACTAAATGTTAATATTATTTGTGTAGTAACATGGTATTTTATAAAATTTGATGTTTTTATGGTATACATGGTATGATGGTGAAAAGCTGCCCACTGTTTTCTGGTTCGAGCACTTCATAAATATTGTCACTCTTTTGTCAGTCTGAAAAACTCTCATACTTATTTGTTGTTAATAATAACACACGTACGCAAAGAAACATTTGTTCTTTTACATTGAAAATATTCTCAACATCGAAAATAATGTAATTTCTTGTAGCCCACTCTGCAGTAAATATAATTTACTGATAATGAATTAACTAATAATGAATATACTTTTAGAAAAACTGTCATCGACCAAAATTGGCCTTTTTGTTGAGCGAAATACTAAAATGTCAATCAAATTTTTTGAAAGAATGTGCAAAGTGCATTTTAGCACTATTTTAATACCACATACGTAAACACTGGGAAGTATTAAGGTCTTCATTTATGTTGAGACAAACTCGTATTATACTATAAATATTTAATTATATCCCTAATGAAAATTTATAATAATTAATACGAAGATTAATTTGTGCTTCGGATGAAAAAAATGCTAAAATCATCAGACAAATAATGACAGGCGTAGATGTTCGAATATTAGTCCGTTTCCTAAAGTGAAACTCATGGTTAGTAAGTGGCGCAGTCAAGTCCACAACCTCGTAACAAGAAAGGAATTCTACTGTGAGTCAGCCCAGAATTTGTTGTTGCTACGTTGTGCAAGGATTCAGGCATATTTTATGCAAATCTTACCCCTTGAGATTTTTCTACCACATCCATCTGTCGAGTTTTTTAAGTTGAGGTGAAAGTATTTTCAGAAGATTAAGTGATGGCCGATAAGCTATTTACAATACAGTTTATATTGAATATTACCTAAAATATTTGCATTAAATTCAACTTAATGCTGGCTTCCCACATGAGATGGACCCAGAGAAGATGGTGAACAGTGGTGACAGGTATGGAATGCTCCCAGTGAGCACATGAATATTGTGCAGTAGATGATTTGTTTCTCCACAGTGCACTAAGCAAATGACTGCAATTATTCTATTATTATTTTATTCAAATGATAAAATGCATTTGTAACAATCATTCGGTTTATATAAACTAATAGTACAAATAATTTTAAAAAATAAAACTTATTTTAACAAAATAAATTTCAGGACTCGCTCACTCAATTTTATAATAAGGTTTGACTTGAGAAGCCCACTTCTTTAATTGAAGTGATTTACTTTTATTTACTTATTTATTTATTTTTCTGTCAAGTACATATGTTATTTTGATCATGAAATACTGTTATTATTAGTAAAAACATAACTGTTCTTATGTGATATATTTACTGTGATGAATTTAAAGAATAATTCTTTAAATATATCACAAAATGTTGCCTTTATTTCAAGTATTTACTACTCCAAATTACGGCCCTGAGATTAATTTGAAGTTCGTGACCCTAAATTATTATTTAGTAGGAAGAAACTTGCAGATAGATGATCAATTGTACATTATCCTAAAACGGCTCTCCAACTGGCTTGATGATGACTTCATGTATCTGAAAACAGAGAATAGAAAACAATTAATACAAAAGACGTACGACTAATGACGAAATTCAATAATTTTTAAAAAGTCCCGGTATATATATATATATATATATATATATATATATATATATATATATATATATATAAATCAACCGTAATATATGTTTTTATAATTTTCTTCTTTGTTTAGAACAAAGAAGAAAATTATAAAAACAAATAATAGACATCGAAATGCCTGAGCGTGCTTCATTGGTATTACAAAATAGAAAATTACTTCACTTACTTAAATTACACTACCCTGGAATGAAATGGAGGCCTTGTCATGCAATCGGCAGCTTGCGTACAAAAAAATGTAAGTCGTAACAAAGCTCCTGATTGGATGACAGTCCTTCCGGTTTGTGACCTTGAAGAGCCACTACATTTAAATGGAAGTACACTCTCAAGACGTTTCCCATCCACCCGCAAGGCACCGACCTGCACGTGGCTGGGAGCAGCCACAGCGTAGAGCACCGCGCTGGCCACGTCCTCGGACAGCAGGTGCGGCTGCTTCTCGATGATCTCAGGGGCGATGCTCAGCGCGTCGAAGAAGTTGGTCTTCACCACTCCGGGGCTCACCTCCTGAAACAGTTTTATTATTATCAGTTTGTTATTTTAAGGTCGCATCAACATCTAGGTCATTAGCGACCACTATTGGAGTTAACGTTACGGTAACTGTGAAGATGAAACGATATGGTGAAGACAAGGGGTGAAAGGACGAACATTAATACCACCATGGTCGAGGTGGGACTCGAACCCGCAACCCTTCGGTCCGAGATCGCTACGACACTACTGTCGTAGCGATCTCGGCCACCGGACCTGCTGAAATAGTTTTCTTTTAGTTAATAATTTAATTGTCTGTTGGGTTATGTCCTTGCTTAAAATTAAAAATGCAAACTACGAAGAAATGAACAATTCAAACTCAACAGCAATAAAAATATGAAATACTTTATATTACATAATTTAGAAGTCTCTCTGCATCTCAGTCATTTACTATTTTAAATAATTGTATAATTTAAAAAAATATATATATTTTATATTATATTACCTACATGTAATAGCATTGTATGAAAAAGAAAATATGCTTGGAAAGCCTTGAAAGACTTTAATCTGTACCAGCAACAGGTGAAGTTCACTCATTTTAGTACGTATATTCGCTGACACACAACATATACAATGATTGTGAGTGATGTAGGTATCAGGAGCTTCAGATGACAGTTATTCGTACCATCCAGTCTGGTTTCGAGCTTTTCCCAGCAAACACATACGTAGTTATTAGAGTTTTAGCGTTGACTGAGATGTAAGAATTGAAACCCGCGCGAGTACTGCTGCTCTGGGTGATAGGTAATTTGGCATGCTGGAAATCGGAAAGATGATGTACAAATGTCGGTTACACATTCTCCAGAGATTGGCACTGTTTTTGAATGATTCGTCATGTATCATCAATGGAGAAATAAAATATGTAATATATTAAAACGTCGCTTTTCCTCATTTTTCATCTAGTAAGTCAACTGCATAAGTAGATTTCAATGCCTTATGTAAAAGTTTAGCGACTTTCACATCATATTATAATAGATATCTTGAGATAAAAGTACTTGTTCAGAAAGATGTTGTTACTCGCGGTGCCAAAAAAATATGATTTTGACTTCGGCTACATGTGAAGCCCGCAAAAATACGTTTCACGAGTACTGTATGGTTAATACATAGAAAAAGGATGAAAAGTAATCAAAGCAATCAGACATCATAGTTCTAAATTTGTTAGTTTTATTCTGAAATTACTGGAAATATCTCTACCATATTAACAAATAGAAATGAAAAAGTTTAAAATTTATATGGTAAATAATGAAATGAAAACTGATTCTGGAGCGGCGGGACACTTTGATTGATACATTATCTCATTCAAACTTATATACTCTAATGCCAGTGCCTCCTCTAATAAAAATCTTACTAATATCTAGCCGTTTGAATGAAATTAGACAGTTCCAACGCACCGTGATTCTTATGCGTGATTTGGCGACCACCAGCTCCATGCAAAGTTCCTAAACACGTAATCGGCGTGCTTCCAGGCGGATTACATGAACTGCTGCCCTAGTCCAATGAAAAACCCCACTAATATTGAGCCCTTCAAATTAAATAAGGGCAGTTTCTAAACACCGTGACTCTAATGCGTCACTTAGCGGCCACCAGCTCCTTCCGCAGCCCCTCCGTCAGCACGCACACGGTGTGCTTCGAGGCAAAGTACATAGACTGCTGCCCCCACCCTGCCTCGTCCAATAAAACCCCCACTAATATTGAGCCCTTCGAATGAAGTGTGGGCAGTTTGTACGCACCGTGACTCTGATGCGTGACTTGGCGGCCACCAGCTCCTTCCGCAGCCCCTCCGTCAGCACGCGCACGGCGTGCTTCGAGGCGAAGTACATGGACTGCTGCCCCCACCCTGCCTCGTCTAATAAAAACCCCACTAATATTGAGCCCTTCAAATGAAGTGTGGGCAGTTTGTACGCACCGTGACTCTGATGCATGTCTTGGCGGCCACCAGCTCCTTCCGCAGCCCCTCCGTCAGCACGCGCACGGCGTGCTTCGAGGCGAAGTACATGGACTGCTGCCCCCACCCTGCCTCGTCCAATAAAACCCCCACTAATATTGAGCCCTTCAAATGAAGTGTGGGCAGTTTGTACGCACCGTGACTCTGATGCGTGACTTGGCGGCTACCAGCTCCTTCCGCAGCCCCTCCGTGAGCACACGCACTGCGTGCTTCGAGGCGAAGTACATGGACTGCTCGCCTGAGCCCATGGGATTGATGTGGCCGGCCACGCTGCAACAGACGTCCATATACATCCACATTTGCACAGTTTATCATGCATTAACCCCCATCGCGTGCAATATATCTATCTTCTTCTTCTATATATATAAAAGAAAGTCGTGTTAGTTACACTATTTATAACTCAAGAACGGCTGTACCGATTTGGCTGAAAATTGGTGAGCAGGAAGCTTAGAGCCAGGAGACGGACATAGGATACTGTTTATCCCGTTCGACAGCGTTCCTGTGTGAGAACGCACGTTTTTGCTCGTTTTTGCGTGATTTCGCATGTTAGCGGCCATTGTTGCCTGTTGTAACGCATTGTTGTAACGCCGCACTGATAACAGAAGGCGATAATGATAGCCGCCTTTCGTTCGCCGTTATATCTGTATATAGTCGTGTTAGTTACACTATTTATAACTCAAGAACGGCTATACCGATTTGGTGAGCAGGAAGCTTAGAGCCAGGAGACGGAGATAGGATACTGTTCATCCCGTTCGACAGCGTTCGTGTGTGAGAACGCACGTTTTTGCACGTACGCAGTGCAACAAGGATAGTAGTTTCTCACAGTGAGTGCGACGCGAGAAAAAGATGGGACCGGCTGTTAAGGCGGAACAGAGTTCGCTGGGTCAGCTATATAAAGTTTCCGGGCACGTCAAATGCTATGGCCATTAGTCCCGTTAGTGTTGTGAATGCCAGTGTTCCAGGAGGTGGCAGTGGTTGGTGAGATCCGGCATCGATCGACACGTCTGTTTGTGGGTTTTTCATCCTCCAGATTGCGACCGTACAAAGTCACAATTTAACCTAGTTGCACGTTTCACTAGGCTAAGCAGTGTAAACTCAGTGACGAATATATAAGTAGTTGCTCATTTGACTAGGGTAGTGGGGGTAGAAACTTGAGAGAAGAGCAAGAAGATTTTTGGGTAATGGAAGGTGCCACGAGTGCGTCGGGAGGTGTCTGAGAGAAAGGCGCTGCCTGGAACCGGGATGCGGCCGAGAACATTCTGGTCTTCGTCTACCAGCGTTCTAACATTGTCACCGATAAGTAGATGTGTTCACTTTTGCTTTATGCCAGTGTGTGAGTGTGTTTTTTGTGTGTGAAAATGATGATATCGGATCAAGCCAGTTGACTTTGGGATACTGAAGGATTGTTCCGCAGCGAGATTATTTCACAATAGCCTCTGAGTGAGGGCGTGTAGTACGGCAACATTGTTGGTGCTACCACAACTGGTAAAATTAATGTAGGAAGAGTAGACAACAGACAAACAATTTTATGCTGACTGATTTAGCTTTAGCAATTGGGAGTCTTCCTTTTTCTTAGAATATTTGAAGATAAGAATTTTACAATGGAATGTGAACGGTTTTCTCACTAGATACGAATTTCTTCAGAAGATTCTAAAAGACGAAAACTATGATATACTGTGCATCCAAGAAACCAATTTCAAAAATAAGTATCATTTTAATATAAAAGGTTATCAATGTTTTTATAAAAACAGAGTGATATGTGGAAATGCCAGTGGTGGTGTTGCGATTTATGTTCATACGTCGATCAAGTGTAGTGAATGCGCTATTACAAGTGACCTAGAAGTATGTGTGATACGGCTACATATTGGCGGTAGTAGTTTTCATCTGTGTAACGTATACATTCCTAATGCGTTTCAGCTAGAATCTCGCCACCTAGACAACTTATATTCACAAATATCTGGCCCGGTACTGATAGTCGGCGATTTTAATAGTCACAATTTGATTTGGGGATCAAGCAGAACAGATCTTAGAGGGAAAATTGTTGGTGAATTTGCGAATAATGAAGATCTTATGGTCTTGAACGTTTGCAGAAAATCTACATATTTCAATGCGGGTAGCGGCAACTCATCTTGCATCGACCTAAGCATCTGCACTCCAACTTTGGCCAGATATCTAAAATGGAACGTGATGGAAGACCTTCACAACAGTGATCATTATCCTATAGCATTGTCATATGATAATTCGATTATTCCTGAGGACATCTATATGCCCAGATGGATATTTAAAAAGGCCAACTGGAAGTCGTACCAAGACATCAGTGTGAGCAAAGTTCAGAACCTTAAGAAATTGAACATCGACGATTCAGTGAAAATAAACGATATTGTAAACAACTTTACAGAACTTACACTGTCGATAGCGCATGTGACTATACCCCAAACCAAAAGTACTAAACGTAAGAAGAAACTACCTTGGTGGACAAAGGAATATGAAGAAGCGGTTAAGAATTACAAGCACTGGTTTAATGTATTTAATAAACGTAACACAAATGAAAATCAATTCAAGTTTACATCAGCACGAGCCAGGGTAAGAAGAATCATAAGACAATCTAAGAGGAGCCGCTGGAAGGAATACATTTCATCCTTAAACAGTAAACTGAACTACACGGAGGCTGGAAGAAAATAAACGCTATCGATGGAAAATTCAGAACAAATTACCCGAAGTCTATGTATACGCCAGACGGACAATTCATTCAGGACCCGTGTGATATTGCAGATAGCTTTGGAAAGTTTTTCGCCTCCCATTCTAGTGATGCGAACCTTGCGGATAGCTTCACGAAACATAAAGAAGAAACTGAGAGATCTCCCCTAAATCTGGAAGTAGAAGAAGATGAAATAGATGATTCCATACAACTGAATGTACCCATTACGCTCCGAGAACTTAAGGTCAATATACGTCAACTAAAAGACACCAGCGCCGGTCCCGACGGAATACCTAACATATTTATCCGGATGCTCCCTGAAGAAGCTATCAGTGTTCTTTTAGACATTTACAATTATCTATATTTAAACAATGTCTTCTCACAAAAATGGTTAGAAGCTGTTATTGTTCCAATTCACAAGCCTGGTAAGGACCAATTTTTAATAGACAGCTACAGACCTATTGCCCTAACGTGTTGTCTGTGTAAATTACTTGAGAAGGTAGTGAACCACAGACTTAAATGGTACCTAGAAAAACATCAGCTAATATCGCCTCATCAAAGTGGTTTTCGCAAGAACCGATCTGCCTTAGACAGCATTGCAATAATTGCGAACAGCATCTACAATGGATTCGCCAATAACATGTTCACAGTGGTACTAAGCATCGAAAAGGCATATGAGATAGTTTGGTGACGGCGTATTATGGACATAACGAAACATGGAATTAAAGGCAACATAGTTAAGTTCGTGCATAACTTCACTAAAGAACGTTACATTAATGTCAGAGTAAGAGGAGCTTTATCAGAGAGATATATGCTGACAAATGGAGTACCGCAGGGCTCTGTGCTTAGTGAGACCTTGTTTTTGTTGATAATAAATGAACTGCAGACCAAAATCAAACCTCCCGCGCTAGTAAGCATGTATGCGGATGACTGTAATATATGCATCACTGATAAACATCTGTCCTCCATAGCAGTTGTAGCGCAAAACATCTTAGACACAATCCTCGAATTCTCCACTGAAGTTGGTCTAAAATTCTCCAAGTCGAAATCCACATTCATAATTTTCTCTAGGAAACAATCCACTGAGAAGACTCTATCCCTGAATATTGGTGAATACAAGATAAAACAATGTAAAACCTTAAAATTCTTAGGCTTGACACTTGACGAAAGATTATCCTGGATACCTCATATTAAAAGCCTGAAAACGGAATGCACGAAAAGGCTAAACTTGATGAAAATCATAAGCCATTCGGCGTGGGGGGCCGATTATACAGTGCTTAGAAGAACATATCAGGCATTGATCAGGGCTAAAATGGATTATGGCAGCATATTCTACGATGCTGCAAATAAGAATATTAAAAGAATACTCGACCCTATCACTAACACTGATGCCAGACTTACATGCGGAGCATATAGAACAAGTCCGATGATAAGCATGTTACAGGAAGATAATTTACCATCCCTGGATAAAAGAAGAAGAAATCTAATTGTAGGATATATAATCAAAGTTACAGCTAACTGCGGCAACCCTTTGAACCAAATTTACCAGCTTACATACAGACATAGGAAGAAATTATGTTTCAAAAAGAAACTACCAAAACCAATCACTGTACGGGCTATACAAATACTAAGCACAATATCAGAAACAATTGCCCTCTTAAACCTATCAGTATCACTGACTATGCACCATGGACCATGCAGGATATTAAAGCTGACAAACAATTCTAAGAAGTCAAAAATTTACAACCAAAAGATAAGAGCAAGAATAGGAGAAGAAATTGCCAAATATGAGAACTACAACAAAATATACACAGATGGCTCGAAAAGTAGCAACTTGGTGGGATGTGCCGCTGTAACGTCAACAAGAGTAATATCAACCAAACTGCCCGACAAGTACTCAGTCCTGTTCAGCGAATTATATGCCATCATCACAGCACTAGACTACATTCTCGAAGACAATGAACGTACATTTTTGATAGTAACAGATTCCAAATTGGCTCTGTCGACTATTGGAAATGTCTTTTATTCAGGAAACCTGCTAGCTTTAGACATTGTTAGTATGATAAGAAACTTGAACTTTAAAGGTAAAGATATAGTTTTTGGATGGATCGCGGCTCATGTGGGGATCACGGAG
The DNA here is from genome assembly GCA_011170035.1 of Teleogryllus occipitalis. NCBI lineage: Eukaryota > Metazoa > Arthropoda > Insecta > Orthoptera > Gryllidae > Teleogryllus > Teleogryllus occipitalis. The sequence goes on along the minus strand of BLKR01007241.1, from coordinate 12,563 downwards.
AATGAGCTGGCAGACAGATCTGCAAAAGAGGCGTCACAACTTGATGAAAGAAGTAACCTTCCCATAATACCACAGGACTATCACGGCAACATCAAGAGAAAATTACAAGAATTGGACAGACAGGAATGGAATAACAACGCCCGATTTAAATTAAGAAGTATATATGAATACGATGATTATAATCCAGCCACATTCTTCTGCAGAGCTGACCAGGTTGTGTTAACTAGATGCAGAATAGGTCACACCAAGCTCATACATGCCCATCTGATCACAGGAAAAACAGCTGTTTTGTGTAATATGTGTAATGTTTCTATGTATGTTAATCATCTATTTCTGTGCCCCAGGTTTGAGACTGACCGGACGAGACATAGTGTTAGGAACGACATGTCAAGTGTACTAAAGGACAGAGAACAATGCAATCGGTTGCTCAATTTTTTGAAGAGCATAAAATTGTACGGGCATATATAAGACATGTGTATAAACTTTAATGATGTGATGTGAATGTTCCTATAAATGTCATAACTTTCCATGTACAAAAATATTAATGTCATTGTGTAGTTGTCGCTAATAACCTTTTGTAGTTGATGCGACATAAAATAACATTAAAAAAAATTAATACTACAAAAAGCACATTGAGTTACATAACACATGATGAAAATTTTGATCGATGGAAGTATGCTGATATGAGTTGTAGCTTATCTGCTTGCCAAGTGATAAGCTCATGGTACATGGAACTGATGTTTGAGTCACTTACTGAAAGTAGTACACAATATGGACAACCAAACAGACACCATTCTGGTGCAGTTAACCGAGCATTAGCTTCCTTCCGTCATAAGCACCGAGAATAATTTATGACGTGGCACTTGGAAAGGTTTGTTTTCCTCGATCACCCACGTATTTTGAGTCATTATGACGAAGTGATAAATTTTTTCGGGAAAAATCCAGGGCACGGATAAACCGAGCTCTCTCAACTGGCAAAAATAATTTTATTAATGAGGGTAATGATCGATTACGGACAATGTGGAAACCTTTTCGAACTCATTTTGTTCACAAGTTTGTCACGGGATTTGAAACTTAGATCACGGGAGTATGGAGTGCTGTTCGACGTTCTTTGCTTTGGTTTGTCTCTTTCAAATCCGTTTATGAATGTGAAATAAGTTCTACCAACAATGCAGTAAAAGATATTTGATGCTGAAGGCATTAATTCACATGTACCGTATCATGTTACCGTTGGCAATTGTTTTCAAATAGCAATGGGTATCATGTTAAAAGACCGGCGGTTATCGTTGTAAATAAACAAGCAGAATCGTTTGGGAGGGCGTGCAGGAAACTTTAAGAAACTTCTCAGATACACGGGAATGTGGTTTTACGGAAAGTCTCCATGTTATGCTTCGAATTGTAGGAGTAATAACTTCTACGTGTTCGAGAAGTTGTAACTTGTAAACAGTATGACAGAAGTCATCAAATGAAATTGTTATTTATTTTGCTCTTGAGAAGCTCAAAGAAGAAGCGATCGACGGTGAGTCGATGAACTATATTGCTTATTTATCTTTGAAAATAGATTTTATTACATGGGAGTTTTTTGTTGTTGTTTTTTTCTCCCTTTCAAAATTCAAAATTTATTGCTTATTTACCCTTGAAAATAGATTTTTTACATGGGAGTTTTTTTGTTTTTTTTTCCCTTTCAAAATTCAAAATTTATTGCTTGTTTATCCTTGAAAATAGATTTTATTACATGGGAGTTTTTTTTCTCCCTTTCAAAAATTCAAAATTTAAGTAGTATATGACTTGGTGTAGGGATCACAGAATTTTGAAAATGTGCACACAATTCACTTTTCCCCATAGCACGTCATACGCAGTTTTTAACTGTTTTTTTGACGTAAAATAAAAAAAATAAATAAACTATTGGTGCTAAAACAGCACGCATTTTTTCGCCCATACTTTCATAGAAAATCACACGAAAAGTACTCAAATTTTAGAAAAATTGTACATTGTAAATTGTACCCTCTCCCTCAGAAAAAATGTCGTTCAAAATTCTATCTTCCACACCGCGCCGACAAACTTGGACACCCCTCGGCCTGGGGGAGGGCAGGGGGAGGGACGCGTTGACCAATCGCTAGCAGGTAGAACCACAGTTGTCTGTGATTGGTGCAACATCCCAAGGGGCAGAAAGAAAGCTGTCTCAGGGGGAGGGGACTAGTTCGTTTACGTACGAGACGGAAATATCGTCATATTTCCCTGCCGAAGGAGGTAGTTTGCCTGCGCGTACGCCACGACGAAAAAAATATTTCTAAGCGGGGTTTTCCGTCCAGAATGCTTGTCTATAGACCAGTAAATATTTATCATTTTAGCAAAAATTATTATAACTTTTAGTAATCGATTTGTAACTCCTGACAAACTGCTATTTTGAGATATTCATTTCAGGCACAATTTGCGTAGCCTTCCCGGCCGTTCTAACGCATATTTCGAATTTGTTTATAAAATTATAAATTGTTGCAAAATTGTTAATTCGCTGTTTTTGGTTCTGGGACATCGGGAGACTCTCCCCACTTTAGATTTGCAAAATTTGGAAATTGTTTATAAATTTGCAATTGTTGCCAATTTTTTTATTGTCTAATCTGAATGGCGTTTAAATGTGATGCAAAATTCCGGAATCCGTTCGGTGCTATTATATCTCGTTCTCGAGATATATGTAATTGTTTATAAATGGGATGGGCATACTGAAAAAACAGTTTTCCAATGCCACGCTTTTGGCTGCCACATACGCTTAAAATGCACTTGCTTGTAAACAAATTCTGTGGCCAATTTAATTATGCTAAATTCGTATTTTTACGGCGAGTATGAGCATAACTTTTATTTGGTTTTTATATTCTCTTTTAAGTCCTGCAATTTGCAAGTCGATTTATTTATCAAATAGGAAAGAAATTGATTATAAAAAAAATATTTTTCAAGGTGCATTACGCCCAAACTACTTAAGTTTTTCATTGAATGTCTGGAAAAGTGATACAACCGAACAACTTCTGTATTATTAATTTTTTAAGTCCCCTGTTAACACCGAGAGTCAGAAACTATTTGTTCCTCTTGTTTAACCATTACCTTTAAAAATAGGGAAACATATTGCTTAGCTGTTTGCTATAAACTGCACTGGATTGAATGAAGGTAGTGTTAACGTTTTCAAATACAGAAATATTCAATTTTGGGTTTTGAAAGATCACATGAGTAGAATCATACATCACAATATTTACACAAGTATAGAAATTTCTAAATAAACGTATATAAACTTTAAGTTAATATTTTCAATTCAATTTATCATTCCTTTCTAAAACTGTTAATTTGATGATTTCATTGTATAATATCCAAATCAGAGCTTTATGTGCTAAATCTACGCATTGTTAATACATATTTTTAAACAACATTAATATATTTAATATACATTTAAAAGGTTTTTAGATTGGCGAACGTTTCAATGAAATTTCATGAATTCCTAAATGCTTGAAAATAAATACTTGTAAAATTAAATAATTGTAGCGTGTAAAAATATAACAAACTAACGTATTTGGTAAAACGAGTTGATATTACTAAAAGAAAGCAAAACAGATGTTATAACAATTCAAAGAGATTTAGCGTTTGTTTACAGTTTAGTAAATATCAATGCACTAGCATTTCCCAGTGAAAATACATAGAACAAACTTGGTGGTCAAGTGATATGACCTTCCCAACACAGACTACATTTGAGTATCGTCAGAGTTCGAAGGTGGTTTGTTGGCCGCCATTCTACGAATCTATCAAAACCTTGAATTTTGCACGACCATCTGTACAGCGAGAACGTAGCGGTTTATTAAACGGAAACGGGCTATTCGAGGTATCTAATGTGCACTCTTTGAAAACGTTTAACCATTATAAACTATCCCTAAGAAAAATATCAAATAAACAATGTTAAAGGTCACCAGCTTAACATTGCCTTTACTATTTGAATGTTTTCAAATTGTCATCCCCAAAACCAACAGAAAACCCATGTTTTTACAGGTTATTATAAAACCAATTCAATAAATATAAGCATTTATTCACGTTATTATTTTTAAAACACTCAAATATCTACGATGTTATTTGATTCATGTCTTCATCGAAGATCTGAGATTAAAAACTGATAAGCAGAGAAAATTAAAGTAATTTTGAGTGATTGATGAAGTTGAATGATCAAACGAAAAACAATGTTTCTTGCTTCATATAATGCTATCGTGTTTAAGAGACATGTAATTACATGTGATACCTATATTTAAACATCCAAACTAGTGAAAATTTTCAAAATTAAAATCATCAATAAAACGTTGATTCATCAGCAAGGATTATATTATTAAATACTTTTTTGAGATTCATGTGCTCCTGTGTGAATAACGTAGTAAACGTGATTCGTATGATCCAGTTTCTCAGAATAATACAAAACCGGCTAGACACATACACTAAACATAATAGTTGTCAAATAGTTATTTACGACATGAGTATCATAAGATATCTTATTACAATACGAAATTGGAGAATTATCAAACAAGACTCTTTAGACGAAATTGTTAACCAATTCAATATTGTAATATAATGTTACCATTTGAATATCATAGAAAGTAAGACGCAATTTGTCAAAATTCATGTGAACTATAATTTTTCTTTAAATTTTACTCCTTATCCTGCGAAAGATGTGTGACAGTACTTATATTAACAATTATACTGCCATGGGTTTAATTAATTAGTTTTCAGTACGCAAATTATTGTTTTTGGTTTTAAAGAAGCATGGATATACAGAGTATCGGGGAAGGAAACGTCGAAAGTTTGAAAAACGCTGTTTAAACAATTTTAATCATATTTTGTCTAATAAACTACATAGATATTTTGAATGAGCTGCAATAAACACGCAAATTTTGGTTTGAAAATATGATTTCTACGCAAAACTTTGCATTCTAGAATCATGTAAACACCCCAGAAACATGTAACATATTTATTATTAACAATATATTTTTTTGTACTTTTGAGATAATACTGTTGGAAAAAATTTTAAAAAACAGTAGCCCTCCAAAGAATAAGGAAGCGGTTAGACCCAATAGCAGCAATCATTACTAGTGAAGAGTGGATCATTACTAGGAAAGAGTGGAGTGTTTAATTTACATTAATTTAATATCTCTTTTTAAAAAGAGATTTCATGAAACAAAAATCTCTAGCGTTAATATTTCTTTTCGACAATGTTAATGGGTATTTGTTCGCAATTTTCGAAAATTCAGATCGTTCGCCCAAAATTGAACGTACGCCACTTTTAAACATCTTGTGCTTCGAGGAATAGATTTACAGAAAAATTGGAGCTCTTTTTGAGGAAATTATGTAAATATGATGGGGTTTGGTGTAAAGTACCTTCAAAATTAAAAGATTAGTTTCAAATTCGAAGATTCGTAATATTAGCCAGATCGTTCAAGGAATATCCATTTTGGTGAAAATCGTGTTTACTTTAGGCTCTAGAATTACTCACACGAAGACGGATTCACAAAGAGGTTTTTTGGAAAATCACTTTTTCGGGTTCAAAAAACAAGCGTTTTGACAGCCTTGTGTATAGAAAATAAAAGAACAATACCAACAATCCACTTTTTTCGAACTAGCTACTTACAAAACGTGTTTTCTGTGAAAATTTCGACACTTCCTCCTACAGCATTACGTAACTCTCTTTACACGTGGAGGTAAAAATATTCCAGCGTTACTGGGATTTGAACTCGGATCCCTGTAGTCCGTAGGTCTGGCTCGACCGCACTGTGCTATCACAGATATTTCTCAACACGCTGTCCAAGCACACTTATTACGAAAAGAATAGTTACGTGATATTCATTGCACTTAGATTTTTTATTAGAGGAATGTTCTACATGTTTAAAAGGTATCAAATTCGCAATAAGAATTTAAACGATTACAACCCACGCAACTACATAGCTCATTTTACTTAGAAATATTTTCAACCAGAAGCCGTGGTTTTTAGAACCCTCTGTGGAAGTCGTTGCCGGTCTTATCTTTCGGCGACTGTGGCCAAGGTTGAATTACGTCACAGATGAAAGTTGCGATAACGCTAGAGCTCAACACGGGCGCTTGCAGACGTTCTGAAGCCAGAATCGCAATAGGGGCATATTTATACGTGATTCTTAAAGACATTAACACACTAAAATAAGTAGTGGCGCCTCAAAACACATGCTTTATGTGATATTTATAATGGATACGAATGATTATAACTATACAATTAACCGCAAAATTGTTTCTACCCGCAAAAATTATTCGCCGTGGATGAGATTCGATCTTACGTGCCTAAGCTTCTCCAACAGTGCGCTTACCTGCTATACCACAGAAACTCTTATAACTTTTGTCTCTCACAAAGATGATTTTAAACTGTCATGTATCACAGATTTGACTAAAAAAGAACGTGCGGCGTTTAGATGCTTGTGTTAACTACAGACGGACGCCAACATGAGATCTACACCATTCTCTTAAACGTTCTTGAGATTATGGAAAAAAATTAATCAAAACCTATGACGCCGCTTTTGAGAAAATTTTGAAAATATCTCTCGGGCTTTATGTAAAGTACCTCCCAAAATCAAAATATCGGTTTCGAATTAATGGGACCATGATATCAACAAGATCGATTGGGTATTATCAATTTTGGACAAAATCGGTTGAACAATTTAACCCCTAGCGTTGTTCGCAGACGAAAGACTGATAGACAAACGTTTTTCCGTCATTCAATTTTTCGGTAACAACGATCCACAAAACATGAATTCTGGCTACACAGCGCGTTAAAGGATTTCCCCCTTAATTTAGCAAATAAATTTATTCACTTTTTCGTTACCAGGATGGGACGGTTTTTCTGCCGAAAATTCGCCGTATTCTGGTGCACGATTACAATACATTTTCTTCTTCCGACAGTAAGTGCGAGAAAGTAAAAATCAATAAAAACATTTAATCCTTTTTTCCACCCCCATTTCCACCCCCATTTCCATCCCCATTTCGTCTTGTATATGAGTTAGGGCACGGGGATACCAAAATTTAAGAAAACGTTCACAGAATACATTTCTCCCTACAGTACATTACACACAATTTTTAACTGTTTTTGACATTAAATGAAAAATACAGCGTCGTAATAGCGCCTTGTCCGTCCCGACAATCATCAGAATTCAAAAGAAATTCAGAATGACAGCTCGTCAAACGAAGCGGGGGAAATTCAAATTTGCTATTTCAAAAATTGTAAAATTATCTAAAGTACTTATATTTTAAAACAATTGTACGTGATCTTTATTAAAGGACTGATTATTTGATAGGAATATTTGAAGATCTGTTTTTGATGAACACATTTCATTAAGGAAACAAACTATCTTCAATACTTAAGTTGTAGGAAAACGGCGAAAAAAAATTGTTTTCTTGCACTTTTGGAAAAATTCTGTATATGAACGAAAATCATCTCCGCCATCGTCTTATAGCGACTTATAGCTTGATTTTTTACTTTCTCGCACTTACTGTCGTAAGAAGAAAAGGTATTGTAATCGTGCACCAGAAAACGACGAATTTTCGGCTTAAAAACCGTCCCATCCTGGTAACGAAAAAGTGAATAAATTTATTTGCTAAATTTAGGGGGAAATCCTTTAACGCGTTGTGTAGCCAGAATTCATGTTTTGTTGATCGTTGTTACCGAAAAATTGAATGACGGCAAAACGTTTGTCTATCAGTCTTTCGTCTGCGAACAACGCTAGGGGTTAAATTGTTCAACCGATTTTGTCCAAAATTGATAATACCCAATCGATCTTGTTGATATCACGGTCCCATTAATTCGAAACCGATATTTTAATTTTGGGAAGTACTTTACATAAAGCCCAAGAGATATTTTCAAAATGTTCTCAAAAGCGGCGTCATCTGTTTTTATTATTTTTTTCCATAATCTCAAGAACGTTTAAGAGAACGATTTGATGAATTGATGAATGAAATGATGATGATGAAATTTTAGATCTCATGTTGGCGTCTGTCTGTCCGTCTGTAGTTAACACAAGCATCTAAACGCCGCACGTTCTTTTTTAGTCAAATCTGTGATACATGACACTTTAAAATCATCTTTGTGACAGACAAAAGTTATAAGAGTTTCTATGGTATAACAGGTAAGCGCACTGTTGGAGAAGCTTAGGCACGTAAGATCGAAACTCATCCCCGGCGAATAATTTTTGCGGGTAGAAACAATTTTGCGGTTAATTGTATTGTTATAATCATTCGTATCCATTATAAATATCACATAAAGCATGTGTTTTGAGGCGCCACTACTTATTTTAGTGTGTTAATGTCTTTAAGAATCGCGTATAAATATGCCCCTATTGCGATTCTGGCTTCAGAACGTCTGCAAGCGCCCGTGTTGAGCTCTAGCGTTATCGCAACTTTCATCTGTGACGTAATTCAACCTTGGACATAGTCGCCGAAAGATAAGACCGGCAACGACTTCCACAGAGGGTTCTAAAAACCACGGCTTCTGGTTGAAAATATTTCTAAGTAAAATGAGCTATGTAGTTGCGTGGTTTGTAATCGTTTAAATTCTTATTGCGAATTTGATACCTTTTAAACATGTAGAACATTCCTCTAATAAAAAATCTAAGTGCAATGAATATCACGTAACTATTCTTTTCGTAATAAGTGTGCTTGGACAGCGTGTTGAGAAATATCTGTGATAGCACAGTGCGGTCGAGCCAGACCTACGGCCCACAGGGATCCGAGTTCAAATCCCAGTAACGCTGGAATATTTTTACCTCCACGTGTAAAGAGTTACGTAATGCTGTAGGAGGAAGTGTCGAAATTTTCACAGAAAACACGTTTTGTAAGTAGCTAGTTCGAAAAAAGTGGATTGTTGGTATTGTTCTTTTATTTTCTATACACAAGGCTGTCAAAACGCTTGTTTTTTGAACCCGAAAAAGTGATTTTCCAAAAACCTCTTTGTGAATCCGTCTTCGTGTGAGTAATTCTAGAGCCTAAAGTAAACACGATTTTCACCAAAATGGATATTCCTTGAACGATCTGGCTAATATTACGAATCTTCGAATTTGAAACTAATCTTTTAATTTTGAAGGTACTTTACACCAAACCCCATCATATTTACATAATTTCCTCAAAAAGATCTCCATTTTTTCTGTAAATCTATTCCTCGAAGCACAAGATGTTTAAAAGTGGCGTACGTTCAATTTTGGGCGAACGATCTGAATTTTCGAAAATTGCGAACAAATACCTATTAACATTGTCGAAAAGAAATATTAACGCTAGAGATTTTTGTTTCATGAAATCTCTTTTTAAAAAGAGATATTAAAATAATGTAAATTAAACACTCCACTCTTTCCTAGTAATGATCCACTCTTCACTAGTAATGATTGCTGCTATTGGGTCTAACCGCTTCATTATTCTTTGGAGGGCTACTGTTTTTTAAATTTTTTTTTCAACAGTATTATCTCAAAAGTACAAAAAACTATATTGTTAATAATAAACATGTTACATGTTTCTGGGGTGTTTACATGATTCTAGAATGCAAAGTTTTGCGTAGAAATCATATTTTCAAACCAAAATTTGCGTGTTTATTGCAGCTCAGCCATTCAAAATATCTATGTAGTTTATTAGACAAAGTATGATTAAAATTGTTTAAACAGCGTTTTTCAAACTTTCAACGTTTCCTTCCCCGATACTCTGTATATCCATGCTTCTTTAAAACCAAAAACAATAATTTGCGTACTGAAAACTAATTAATTAAACCCATGGCAGTATAATTGTTAACATAAGTACTGTCACACACCTTTCGCAGGATAAGAAGTAAAATTTAAAGAAAAATTATAGTTCACATGAATTTTGACAAATTGCGTCTTACTTTCTATGATATTCAAATGGTAACATTATATTACAATATTCAATTGGTTAACAATTTCGTCTAAAGAGTCTTGTTTGATAATTCTCCAATTTCGTATTGTAATAAGATATCTTATGATACTCATGTCGTAAATAACTATTTGACAACTATTATGTTTAGTGTATGTGTCTAGCAGGTTTTTCATTATTCTGAGAAACTGGATCATACGAATCACGTTTACTACGTTATTCACACAGGAGCACATGAATCTCAAAAAGTATTTAATAATATAATCCTTGCTGATGAATCAACGTTTTATTGATGATTTTAATTTTGAAAATTTTCATTAGTTTGGATGTTTAAATATAGGTATCACATGTAATTACATGTCTGTTAAACACGATAGCATTATATGAAGCAAGAAACATTGTTTTTCGTTTGATCATTCAACTTCATCAATCACTCAAAATTACTTTAATTTTCTCTGCTTATCAGTTTTTTAATCTCAGATCTTCGATGAAGACATGAATCAAATAACATCGTAGATATTTGAGCGTTTTAAAAATAATAACGTGAATAAATGCTTATATTTATTGAATTGGTTTTATAGTAACCTGTAAAAACATGGGTTTTCTGTTGGTTTTGGGGATGTTGAAAACATTCAAATAGTAAAGGCAATGTTAAGCTGGTGACCTTTAACATTGTTTATTTGATATTTTTCTTAGGGATAGTTTATAATGGTTAAACGTTTTCAAAGAGTGCACATTAGATACCTCGAGTGGCCCGTTTCCGTTTAATAAACCGCTACGTTCTCGCTGTACAGATGGTCGTGCAAAATTCAAGGTTTTGATAGATTCGTAGAATGGCGGCCAACAAACCACCTTCGAACTCTGACGATACTGAAATGTAGTCTGTGTTGGGAAGGTCATATCACTTGACCACCAAGTTCGTTCTATGTATTTTCACTGGGAAATGCTAGTGCATTGATATTTACTAAACTGTAAACAAACGCTAAATCTCTTTGAATTGTTATAACATCTGTTTTGCTTTCTTTTAGTAATATCAACTCGTTTTACCAAATACGTGAGTTTGTTATATTTTTACACGCTACAATTATTTAATTTTACAAGTATTTATTTTCAAGCATTTAGGAATTCATGAAATTTCATTGAAACGTTCGCCAATCTAAAAACCTTTTAAATGTATATTAAATATATTAATGTTGTTTAAAAATATGTATTAACAATGCGTAGATTTAGCACATAAAGCTCTGATTTGAATATTATACAATGAAATCATCAAATTAACAGTTTTAGAAAGGAATGATAAATTGAATTGAAAATATTAACTTAAAGTTTATATACGTTTATTTAGAAATTTCTATACTTGTGTAAATATTGTGATGTGTGATTCTACTCATGTGATCTTTCAAAACCCAAAATTGAATATTTCTGTATTTGAAAACCTTAACACTACCTTCATCCAATCCAGTGCAGTTTATAGCAAACAGCTAAGCAATATGTTTCCCTATTTTTAATGGTAATGGTTAAACAAGAGGAACAAATAGTTTCTGACTCTCGGTGTTAACAGGGGATTAAAAAAATTAATAATACAGTTATTCGGTTGCTCAACATCCCTTTCATAGAAAAACAGAAACAATTGTTTGGGCGTAATGCACCTTGAAAAATATTTTTTTTATAATCAATTTCTTTCCTATTTGATAAATATATTGACTTGAAAATTGTAGGACTTAAAAGAGAATATAAAAACCAAATAAAAGTTATGCTCATACTCGCCGTACAAATACGAATTTAGCATAATTAAATTGGCCACAGAATTTGTTTACAAGCAAGTGCATTTTAAGCGTATGTGGCAGGCAAAAGCGCGGCATTGGAAAACTGTTTTTTCAGTATGCCCATCCCACGCTATTCTGCTAGCGCGAATGAATTAAGCGCAAACAAATGGGGTCTACTAAGATGTTAATTTCTTATAAACAATTACATATATCTCGAGAACGAGATATAATAGCACCGAACGGATTCCGGAATTTTGCATCACATTTAAACGCCATTCAGATTAGACAATAAAAAAATTTGCAACAATTGCAAATTTATAAACAATTTCCAAATTTTGCAAATCTAAAGTGGGGAGAGTCTCCCGATGTCCCAGAACCAAAAACAGCGAATTAACAATTTTGCAACAATTTATAATTTTATAAACAAATTCGAAATATGCGTTAGAACGGCCGGGAAGGCTCCGCAAATTGTGCCTGAAATGAATATCTCAAAATAGCAGTTTGTCAGGAGTTACAAATCGATTACTAAAAGTTATAATAATTTTGCTAAAATGATAAATATTTACTGGTCTATAGACAATCATTCTGGACGGAAAACCCCGCTTAGAAATATTTTTTCGTCGTGGCGTACGCGCAGGCAAACTACCTCCTTCGGCAGGGAAATATGACGATATTTCCGTCTCGTACGTAAACGAACTAGCCCCTCCCCCTGAGACAGCGTTCTTTCTGCCCCTTGGGATGTTGCACCAATCACAGACAACTGTGGTTCTACCTGCTAGCGATTGGTCAACGCGTCCCTCCCCCTGCCCTCCCCCAGGCCGAGGGGTGTCCAAGTTTGTCGGCGCGGTGTGGAAGATAGAATTTTGAACGACATTTTTTCTGAGGGAGAGG
>BLKR01007240.1:0-41115 GCA_011170035.1 Teleogryllus occipitalis | reverse complement strand
GTTCTTCCATGGTTATGGGATTATTTAACTGAAGTGGTGTGCATTTGTCATCATAATCATCTGAAAGTTCTACTTTTTCTTCTTCATTTTTAAATTCTTGAAAGGCATCGGAGAAGTTTTGAGAGCTGGAGTTTCTGACAAATGTATCAGCTAGTACGTTGGAAATATCTGCAGATTGTGTAATAGTTTTATTTCCTTCTTGAAGAAAATGTATCGGGCTACATCTTTTGTGTCCCTTAATTGCATTTATTTTTCTCCACGATTCTCTTATACTGTTTTGTGAGCTAATAGATGACACAAATTTATTCCAGGAGTTGCTTTTACTCTCTTTAAGGATTCTTCTGGTGAGAGCTCTTGTCCGTTTGTATTCAATTTTGTTCTCTTCAGTTTTATGTTTTTTGAACCGGTTGTAAGCATGATTGGATCTTTTAATTGCTTCTTTACATTTCTCATTCCACCATGGAACGCATTTGGTTTTCAGGGATGGTGTGCAAGTTCCTATAGATTCATTTGCTGCATTCCTTATGATATGAGAAAATTTATCAATCAGTCCATCCACATTTTCACTTACTTGATAGTTTAAGTCAAAATCTTCAATATACATGTTTATAAATTGGTAGTACTTATTCCAATTAGCCTGATTGAAGTTCCATTTTTTAATTTCATAATTAGTGGTAGACATTCCTACAGGAATAGAGACACTAGTAAATAATGGGAAGTGGTCACTATCATGGGGATATTCTGACACAAACCAGCTGCATTTTTGAGCAAAATTTATAGAGCTAAATGTGAGGTCAATACTACTTAAACTTCCATTACTTATGTTAATGTGGGTAGGCTGCCCAGTATTTAACAACATTATGTTTGTTTCATCTATGACAGTTTCAATTTTACTGCCTCTAGAGTCGGTATTTTTAGACCCCCACAATGTGTTATGTGAATTAAAATCTCCAAATATTAAAAATGGTTTGGGAAGTTGCTTTACAATATTGATGAGCTCACAAATTTCAAAAGGGTAGCTGTTCGGTAAGTATATGTTGCATATACAGATTTGAACTGGGGATGATATTTGGATAGCCACCAGTTCTACATCAGTGTCAATATCCAACTCAACAGCTGAGTAAGGTTCTTTTACATATGTTGCAATCCCTCCGCATGCAATATTGGAATTCTCTCTATTCTTGTTGAAGCATTTAAAGTGTTTTATTTTACTACTTTTGTTGTTTTTGAAGTTAGTCTCTTGCAAACATAAGACATCAGGTTTATATTGGTGGCATAATAGCTGTAATCTTTCATATCTAGGGTAGAATCCATTCACATTCCATTGTAGGATGAGCATGTCAAGAATAGTTTAGCAGCTACTAATCTGTTGATGAATATTCAGATTCATTCTGTATTTCAATACTTTTTTTAAGTTTATTTAAAATTCTTGTAAACCTGTTTTTTATAGATCTATCACAGAGTGAGAGGTAGGTCTCACTCATCATTGTAATTAATCCTTGTATATCTGTAGTGTAGTCTTTTGCAATCATTGCTGGGTTGTTAGATCCAAAAGTGTTTTCCAAGAAGCTTACAAATTGTTCATAGGATAGTGGATATTTATCCCCATTGGTTTCAATTGTGTTCCTAATTTCTACAGTTAATTCTTCAACAGTTTTTGTTTGGTTATTTAAAGGTTCTTCAGTATTTTCAAGTTTCTTTTTCTTTTTATTCTGCTTTGTGTTCTTGTCCCCCTGAGACTTTTTACTGAGAGTACTTTCTGGTTGAGTTGATGACTCTGAAGGTAGGGGTCGTTTTTGAAGGGGAGGGAAATTGTTATTTGTTATTTCCTTCATTGCATTATTTACTGTTTGTGGGGTTGTACTGATGTTGAGGTTAGGTACTTGCTGGGTGGAACTTTCAGATGTTTCCATGTCATTTACATTAGGTTGATTTGGACACAGTTGAGCTATGTGTCCTTCTTGTCTACAAATGAAACAAGACATGTTATCGGTAGACAGAAAGATACGGTATGATGTATTATCATAATATATCACAAGAGAATCTGGGAGTTTGTCTGTGTCATCAGATTCAATATACACCTGTCTCCTGAAACTCATTATATGTGACAGTCCTGGTTCTGATAATCCTGCTTTAATGAATGAAATCTTTGTAGTAGTTACTATGTTCCTCTTGGTAAATTCTGCTTCTATTACATCATGAGGTATTATTGGACTAACATTGGAAATGATAACTCTTTTGTGCTTACTAATAAGTGGTCTGACACCTAATTCTATGTTATTAATGTTAATTGTTTTGTTATTATCAGTAAAACTTTCTGCAACCTTTTGACTAGAGAAAAAAAACACAGATTCTGTTATTAGAAATACGTGACACGAACCTTATTTCCTTAGAGTCCACAATAGACGCAACTTTGTTGATGTAGTCCTTTATAGGCAGCCCTTCTTGTGCTTCAATGACGATTGCTTGATCTTTAGATGGGAATACATCTGAGGTCATGGCACTGGCGTATGATTTCTTTGATGAATTTCCGTGTTGTTTATCAGGCAGGTTAGAGGTTATGGTTCCCCTGTACTCAGAAGAATCCATAGTGGTGAAATGACTAGCTGCAATTGCAGCTATATCCTATACTAGTTTACAGTATATTTAGTATTATTATAGCCGTGATAGAACTCGTCTCACGTTCTAACACAAAACTAGGCTTCACTCGCGATTCAATACACGACTGCTCCTGGCGTGTGTCAAACGTGCACCAATTAAAGATGGGAACAGTTTACCCGCAGCAATTTTCAAAGCTTTTTCTCTACGTGTCCGATGCTTTAGAAATAAGTTAGAACAATATGAGAGTAATAGACATTAAATGAGTAAGTGCTGTGAAGTGCTGGTCAGTGTAATTCAAAGCAAAAACAGTTTAGTGTAATGTAGTGTAGTGCAGTTCAGTTAAGTGTAGTGAACACGATCAATGAATAAAAAAAAATTAGCCAATACTTATGTAGCTTGTATTAAACTTTAGCATCACCGACATACTATTATTGGATATCATGACAAAGTTGAAATATTTGTTATAATACTTAATATTAGTGATAGTATGATTATTGCGTGTTCGGCTTGTACTGTACTAATTTATTATTATTATTATTATTATTATTATTATTATTATTATTATTATTATTATTATTATTATTGCTTTTATTATTATTATTAATTTTGTTTTTAATATTGTTATTAATATTGAAATGATTGTTATTTAACTGCCACAGGGTGGTACTCAATTGCAGTTCAAATAAATGTATGTATGTATGTAAGATATATTCATGGAATCAAAAGAACCGGTCAAGGATTACGAGTTTAGCTTAGAGTTGATAGATCCGACGCCATTTATAGAAAAGGTATATCCAGTACCTCAGGTTCATCATTAAGAAGCAATGAGATTAATTCAAGAAATGGTTGAACATAACATCATTGTTAAATCTGTTACTGCAATTACTAATCCAATAGTTAGTGTAAAGAGGAAAAATGGTAAAAGACGATTTGAGTATGGCCATTGATGATTACTTGAGAGAAACTTCTGTAGTTGATGTAGATGACATTGTCCTAATCTCAAAATCGATTCAAGAATATCTTCAACAATTTGGAAGGGTTATTTAAGTTATTCGGCAAGTATAATTTTAAATTAAACTTCGAGATGTGTAATTTTTGTAAAGCGCAAGTACAATTATTTGGATATGAAATAAATAGAGAAGTACTCCAGATTGTGGATTAACGAAAAACTATGTTTTAAGAAATTCCACCACATAAAAATGAAAGAGAATTAAGAAGAATGTTAGGAAAATATAATTATTTTGTTTGTGTTTGTAAAAATTAGTCTATTATAATGAAACCATTATGTGTTTTATTAAGAAAATTAATGAAATACAATTGGTCTATACATTGCCAATAAGCTTTTGACAAATTTGAGGAAATGTTTCGACAAACATATACAATTTATTTTCCTGATATTGATAAAAGAATCTATGTTCAAACTGATGGGAGTGGAACAGCTTTAGGTGCGTGTTTATTGCAATGAGATAGTGCAGCCTGTCAGAAGTTTATTGCACTACTAAGTAGGGTGTTACGTCCGTATCAAACTAAATATAACTCTACAAAGAGAGAAGCATTAGTAATTGTTTGGGCATTAAAAAGAATTAGTACATATTTGTTTGGAAAATAATTTACAATACTGACTGACGGTAGATCATTAGTATTTCTTATGACCTGTTATTTCGTAAATAATAGATAATTTAGATGGTCATTTATGTACTTTAACAATTGTAATGAAGTTTTGTAATAGAATATTGTCCCGGCAATTCAACTCTCATACCTGAATATTTAAGACGAATAATTCATCAACACACGGTGAAGAAGACATTTCTGTTGCTTTAGTCAAATTAGCACCAATAGATCCTAAGTTAAATTTCAATGAAGTTCGGCGGGTACAGTACTGGAAACAAAAATTGATCGGGGCCGTCTGCGGCTAAGTTTAGCTTTTGCACGACTTGGCCAGCCCTTGTCATGACGAAACGTCGCAGGCGGAGCCTCACAAACCATCGTAGCCAATCTCAACGCAGGGGAGGTGCCTTAACAAAATTACGTCGTAGAAAATGGCGGGCGTCGCTAGTTCAGAGAGGAAGTATTTTCAAATAAAAAATACACTTGAAGAAACACTTGTATACACATGAAAGTAAATTCATTGAAGTATATATGAACACATAGCACTTAATCACTGTCAACACAATTCTTTTTAAAGAAATTACATTCATATAAGATAAAAGAACACTGATTACAGACCAATTAATTTCTTCTACACATTTTAATTCCAATATGATTGCCCATACACAATTTTTGAACTTTATCAATTGTCCAGTTTACCACAGATTAAAAAATGACATTATAATGGCATATTTTCATTTTTTCATATTTTAATTAAATTTGCAAAAATTGCAAAATACTGTCTTTCTTGAATCGACAGACGGAACCATTTTAATAAAAGACAGTAAAATTCAAAGACCAACTGTATATTTATCATTAAAGTAACAATTAAACTAGATATTAAGCAATGAATTTTCATCTCATGTCAAAATTGTTATTTTGCGATATTCAACTCAGGGACGATTTGGAGACACTCCCCGGAAGGAATAGCGCACATTTAGGAATTGTTTATAAAATTATTAATTGTTGCAAAATTGTTACTTTGCAGTTTTCGGTTCTGGGACATCAGCGAACCCTTCTCACTTTATAATTGCGAATATTGGAAATTGTTTATAATTTTACAAATTTTGCGATTCTTTTTTATTCTCTCATCTCAATTCCCTATACACAAGTTGCAAATTTCCGCATTCCAATCGGAGCTATCTTCTTTCGTTTTCGAGATCTGCATTTGTTTATAGGACTTTATCATCTGATGCCAACCCTCATTTGTTTCCAAACAATTCATTCGATGTTGGCAGTCTGGTACAAAATTCGAATAGTTTTGCAGTGTTTTACTTTATGCTAATTAACTTGTATTAAAGATTTGTGACTTATGACAAATTGGTGAAAATTGTTGCTCATGAACTACTTTTGAACTTTCGAAATTTAATTTATATTCTTCATGTATCGTTGAAACACTATTTTGGTTATTTTGATTCGTCTTTGTTATAAATAAATTCTCTTGCAAATTTCAAAACGCTGAGACTAACTGTTGTCCTGCAAATGTGAAGATTTCTTGGTGTTTGTGTGCATTCTATTCATTGGTGCAAAGTGTATGCCAGTATGTTTATCGTGTAGCGATGAAATTGACTATCAACAAATTATTTTGCAAAATGCATTTGGACAGAGCGGTGGCACGATAGATCAATTTCATATTTATTCCACGAGGCAAGTTTTACGCAGCAGATCTATCCTGTGTAATATTTTTAATTTTGGTGAAATTGAATCACGTGTGAATTTTCAAATGGAAATATACATTTTTACCTAAAATGAATAGATCAATAGAGGTAATGTCTCATTTGTTAATATTTTAAAGAGTAATAATATATATTTGAAACCGTACTTGAGCAATTCTCAACTCTAAGGCAAGCAACGTTTATCATTGGCTCATCTAGTAATGCAAGTGGCCTATCCTCGGAAGTTTTCTCCGTTCTCTTCGCCTTAAAAGGCATAACAGGCGTAGTCTAAAATTGGGCACCAATCCAATAACATTTCCCTCCCATGGAGAATGCTTCGTTACGCCTTTTTGTGGGAACAAGTTCTGGACGTGTATTAAATTGTGAAAAACAAATTAAATTCAGTGTAATAAGCAAATAATAGTTTTGTATAAATTGTAATGCTAAACGCATTTAAATATAGAAAGAAGACATGCAACTGAACAGTATACACATGCTTTAGAAAGATGAAAATTCTCTTTTATTATAACACTCATTTGTATACTTTTCACAGATAGAATATTGAGAAGTACACAATCAATCTGATGATTTGTTCTGGTAATAATAGATATTATACATAATTGACGTGAAATTACAGAACATTTTAAAGTATGGTATGGGATATTGATTACGTGTTCAGTTAATTTTAATGAGAGACCAATTTTGCGATGAAAAGTTTTTTTTAATGCATATACTCCAAATCCATATACTTCCTTAAATTAATTAACATTGTTTCCATTTCCATTGAAGGCAAGGACACAACATATCTCACGCACCTATGTTTTGAAATGACCCTCAGAGAGGTCACTTGCTCGAGTCGCCTTGTTATTAAGGCTAAATGCACCGAAAAATACTTATAGGAAAAATCAATAGATCGCAGCACTATCACACGGAATTTACTAGATCGATAACGTCTCAACAAATTGTCCGATTTTCGATCTGTAAACGGCGTTGGACTCCTTTTTAAAATAGAATTCACGCTACGATGCCGTTTTTCAAAAAATATTTCCCCAAAAAATTTAAAATGATTTCTCATAGTTTCGGGAAGAAATTAAAAAATGTGGGTTTATAGCGCGATGACGACTCTCTTCCTGAATGCAACGCCGTGTCAATCATGCAAGTCGAATGAATAGGAGCGGCGTAATGTGAAATTTCGGAAAAAGTACCTGATCCTCCCAGTTGCGTCACCCGAACCTTGTGGGGGATCCCTCGACGCGGCCGAACGGTCAAACCTGACGGCCTGCGGCCTGGGGCCCGGTGCCTAGAGTAACAACCTGCTTCATGGTTTCACAATGGGCAAACTGAATCAGACCTGTAGAGATATTTCAAGATTTTCACCGTGAAATATAAAGATGGAGTCTCACAATTGTTATAAATCTTGAAAACTCAGTCATCGAAGTAAAGATTCAAACGATTATATAGTACGAGTATATACACTTTACCTTCGATTCCTCTCCATTCGCGTGATTATTATTATTATTATTAATAATAATAATAATATAATAATAAAGTCCTAATGTTTCGTTCTTTTCAAGTATTATATTTCTCTGCTAGGAGAGCAAAGGATAAAAGTCGGAGAACTCAACAGGGTATTCCAGCGTAGACCAAGACAAGATAAACAAAAGTTTCTTCAAGAAATATAGCACGTCATACGCAGTTTTTAAGTTTTTTTACGTTAAATAAATAAATAAAAAAAGAAAAATGCAAAGAAGTGGAAGAACATAACAACAACAACAAAAGGAGATCTAAAGAAATGTTCCGGGTCATTCGAAATATGACCAGGGAGTGTAAACTGGTAATGAGGAATAGGCAGGGACCGAAAAGGTATTAGATACCGGTAAAATACCGGTATTTTACATATCCTTTTCAAATACCTATGTTTTTTATACCGGTAAAATACCTCTATAGGACGTCTATAACGGTATGGACGTCCATAAAGGTTATAAGGGTATTATACCTATATTTTCAATGAAAAACAATAGCTTACCATTCATAAATGTCGACTAAATAAGTTATTTTAGTTAATAATATCTCACAAAATGTTTATTAAACTAATATACTTTTATAATTGTTATTTATTGTTTGAATAACTATTTTGTTCATATATAATACTCGGTTACTAATAATAAACGAAACGCGAATGATTCCACTAATTCTTGTATAGTAAATATATTCTCCACTTCGTCACTGCACAATGTTCTCGCCCACTGAAAACTGCTCACCGCCCTCTTCCTACGCTTGGGCATATCGAATTGCCCTAGTGTAGCACGCAGCCCGCCGAAGAACGCGGCGAGATGTCTGCAGAGGTGAGAAAAGTCACGCTATCAGAACAGCAGTATGCCAGAGGTGCGACCCTGCTTCCAGCTCAGAAGGGTGACTACACTTGAGCGCGTGCCCTGGCGGCGCAGGGCTTGGATAGAAAGGAGCGCGAAATGAGAAGCAAGCATTCAAAACGTGACATGTCCACTTTACTCCTTTTCGAGAAAACGCCAAAATGTTATGTCATGAAAATTATGCAGATGTTTTATTTGTACTTAATTCTGAATTATGAAATAATGATTGCTAAATATATTATTAATATAAAATTTAAATATTCTCTGAACTTACATTTAAAGAAAACAACACTTCTGTCAACTGGTAAAAAAGGAAGCCTGAACATCAACGGAAAAGTGATATACATGGCAGGTGAAGTTAAATACTTATGAATTACAATAACAAATTCTGAATACTGTACAGAAAAACTAAAGAGAGGAATAATTTTAGAAAAAGCAGCGGAAAGAAAATACACAAATTCATAAAATATGCAGGCATATCAAGTGATTGATTTCTAAAATTTTAGGTCCCGGAACGCGCTCAAAATGATTTATTAATTTAATAGAAATAATTATATATTTATAATATAATGTAATAATTATCAGCGAGATACAGGAACGCCGTTCCTTCGTGTTCCGTCAGAAATCAAGCCTTGCGTAAGACCAAAATCCAAATAATCGAGAAAATGGCATTTCTAATCCTGTTGTGTGGGTGTAAAACCTGAACATTGAAATAGGCCGAAAAAGGAAGATGCTTTTGAAGTATGGACACGGAAGAAAATATTAAACGTACAATGGGAGGGCAAGAAGATAAATGCCGAAATTTTGAAAAGAAAACAGAACTTTGTCTAAAAGTCAAAGCCAAAAAATGGAAAATAAAATATTTTTGACATATTATGTGTAGAACAAAATCTCTAGAAAAGGATATTATGCTTGGAATGATAGAATGAAGCGGAAGAAAAGGGTGTAAGTGGCACAATTGAATAACTAATACACAATATCACAAACAAAAGGAAAAAGGCAGTTCGAGTCCGAGTGAGCAATGAAGAAATTGCTAGCATCCTATTGCTGTGTATATCCAGATAGGTCTAACAAGGGATGGCTTGCGATCTATGTTCTAGTACTATTTCTCTGCGCGTTCAGACCCGCGAAGAATTGGGACCTCCACATGAAAGGAGAGATGCTCACAGCCGCTGTTTGACCGGGATTGGAGCCGACAAATAGACATCATCGCACTGAACAGTGTGTTTGATACCCGTCTTTCATGCGTACATTCTGCCATTATTAAGAAAGAACTCGCTGAATTATCAGCGCGTCCCCTCCCAGTTTCGGATAGCAAGAAAAGCGAAGGAATGATGCTCAAGTAATACAAATGCAAATATCAATGTTCAAAATTAAAACATCTTTCAAAAACCTGGTTTAGAAACATCGATCATGTTCGTGCGGAAGATAATTTGTTTTGACAGTGGCCGTGATTGTTAATTTATAATTACGATTTAGACAAAACGGCAAAAGAAAGTAAAAAGAATAACAGTGAAACTAAGCTTGAAAACTATCGCCCAGGGTCATCTTATGGAGTCACAACTTCCTCAAATGCGTACAGAAAGGTGAGCAAGAGACCTTACACCGAGAGTGCTTGCGTTGGCCGCCTCTCTGCGTACGGTAGGATATACGTAGGAAATGCCAGAAAAATTGTGTCATTTCTTGGGCCCAAGATAGCCTCGCTTTTTCGAACACATGTATTGACAGTGGTATAATGCAATATTATTTCATATTTTACCTTTTTTATAAAATTGTGATTATCGGTTCTTTTCATTCACAACAACTCATCAAGCACATCGATAATAAACATCAGATTTTATAAATGTTGCATTTTCTTATGAAATATGTTCATGTGTCTATACAAAATCTATGTTTTTAAAATATCAACATCAATGTTGCATCCCTATTCTTGACACCTAGATGAGGATCGCCGATTTAATACATTGCATTCTGATTCCCTAAAATGAGGTTTATCAGTGACTGGTATGCTACGTTTTACTAGTAGTATATAAATCTTATAAATTGAATTGCTACCCGATTAAATGTTACTGATAAGCGTGTACGATGTTTAGAAAAATGGTATCTTCATGTAGAAATGTAAAAGTTGCCGAACTGTATAACAAAACCTAATTTATCCCCCTCATAGACGGATATTCCTCTTCTAGTGTGGTGTTCCTGTCTAAGGGTTAAAGTTGTATTGCTTTCATGACAATTTAATGCATTAAAAAATACATATATATGTCACAATACAAAGATTTAAACTACATCCTTTTATGTTATCATTTACGTTGTTTGTATCAAAACGACGCGCCGGAAATTACTTATTCCAATCTTCATGTTTATACAAATATAACAGAATCATTTTATATCAATATAACTTACTAAATAAGCTGGGACATGTCACGATTCTTAATATTAGATTTTAATGTTTGTTACAGTGTTGGATTCAGAATGCATCTCGCCTGCGCGCTATTTTACCACTTCTTCAATTTTGTCCGAAATTACGAAAACAGTTTTAAAATTTTATTTGGGAAAACAGATTCATCAGGTGAAGTCTATCTAGGGGACAAACGCCGTTTTGAGATCAAAAATCGAGTCGCAGGATAAAAGAGCTCGTGCGTAATTTCGGCTCATTCTTTCTGGTAGTGGAATGATAACGGAAGATCTTAGAAGTAAAATGTATGTAAAATAAGATGTTAGGCCATGGAATATTGGTGATATCTACACAATTAGTTCAATTTTCTTCTTGAAATCAGTTTCCAACTCGGAATTGATATTTTGAGTAGTGCCTCAAATAACTTTTTGATGGTATGACGACGGAAATATATGAACAAGATATATAGTTTTATACGACTATTACAGATGATATGGGACGGTTCGGTTGTGTTACAGCATCACTAGTTTGATAAGTAGAGAAAAATATATTGAGACTAAATGGGACGAAAGCTAAAACTGACCCATCGAAGACCCATCGACGAAGTTAGCCGGATATTAATTTATTGGAAATAGCAGTTGAAGATTAATTTTAATAATTGAATATTTTCCTGGCGCCCATATTCTTATATAAATTTGGAACGGGTTACGTTGAATTTATATTTAATAATGTTAGAAGGGCTGAGAAAATATTAAATATAAAAATTAAATCAGACAGATGAATTTAATACATTTTTAATACGGATAAGCTAGTAAGTTGAAGGATTTCTTATAAGAATCAAAGATGTCAAAAATTCCATATTTTCCGATATTTCACCTAGGTATTTTGTACATCTTGCGCCGCCGGCTGTTACATTTCCTTCCGGCAAGTCTCACAAGCATTGCAAGATTTAAGATGAGGAAAACCATAAACTGGTAATTTTGCATGTGTATGCTATGAAGTATTTGGTGTGTTAAGAAAATTCTCGAATTTGAACTTGGTTCTTGTAAGTAACCCTTCGATTTAGCATTATTTACTTGACCTATTCCAATCATAAATTGACTCACGATCATCAATCCTTCATTTGGCGAAATGTCGAAGTCGTTCTCCTCGCAAGGATTAAACGCCACAAGTAACTCATCTTCAGGGCGATTTCGCTTTCTCTTGGAAGTTCTGTTCTTTTTTTCTGGTAGAATGGGCAGCAGTAGACGTCGTCCACTAGATGGTCTTTATAGAGCTGTATCAGCGCACAAACAAGACCCAACCATCGTAATGAAAACTAATATAGACAACAGATGGTGAACCATATCTAAAACGGACACTGCAACTAATTTGATTAGACTTTCTTGTCACGTTTTCGGACGAATTATGAGATTCTGGTAGAAAATACTTATAATCCCAAAGAAAAGTATGCAAATTTATATACAAACTCCTCCCTTGCCACCTGAAGTGTATCCTTTATTTATTCTTCTGTTTCTGAAGTTATAGTGACACGTTCTAAAACGGAAGCAAACTCCAAGCAACAGACGTATCACCACACGAGTGACTGCAACATACAGTTAGGATATTCCTGGTTTTTATGACAACGCGAACGCCCTCCAAGACAACTAGCTTGACCACCCCCAAAACTCTGTACATCACGGGTCGCGTGAGGTGAACTGTCAAGGGGGGGGGGTATGGGAGTACAAGGACACGCTGACGCAATTGAAAGCGTGCAGTTTGCTCGCTCGAATAAACAATGGCTCAAAACAAATTCTATTGATCGCTTGCTCCCAACTGTGGCCTTATATGGATAGTAAAAAGGTCTAGACTTGCCCCATCTCTCTCTAAGGGAATATAGAAAGTGAGAAAACTAATTGTGCCCAGAAAGTAAAACGCAGCTGTGGCATTGACACAGGGCCCAAACATTTTTTTCATTTAAAATTAAGAAAATGTAGTTCATATTCAAACTAACCGGTATAATTGATTGTTTTTTCCTGAGGAAATAAATTCTCTTTATCATTGGCCGGAATGACAGGAGATACTTTTGTTTAAAATAGGGTCCCGTGAATCTTTTATCCCATGCCTCTTGTTTCCTCTAGTTGTCAAAATGTATCGACATAATTCTTCAAACATCTCTTTAGTTACTTAGTACAGGAAAGGAAACGCAAGATATTCGATTTGACACTTTTTGAAAATTAGGAATTTCCAAATTTTTTTAGTTTTATTGTAATTTCAACCGACACCATAAATGTTTCCACGTGTTTATCTATTCAAGGAAATGAAAGTAAAGAACTTGGCCAAACATGATCCAAATGTACTGTAATAGATCGCGCGAATCCCACTACTTATCTACTAATATTTTAATATTATGACACTCTTTTAATGACCCACCTGGTGGCGCCAACTGTAACGATCTCGGTTTCTACTACCACTACTATCTTATATTTACTCTTCTTCCCAGACTCGACTTGGGCTGCCAATTTAACAAACTTTTGAATACACTTTTTTTTAAGTCACGTGTTCCTTTTAACCCGGCTTCAATTTTTATTCATGCCCGTCCGCTAGCTAAATTTACAAAACTTCCTATTCTTTTTACTTTCTTTAATGGGCGTGAGGCTGTGATTGCCCTATACAGGGCTTGATACAAAGTACTCAGGCACGCGGGCGTAGGTCGGCATCTAGCTACTTAAACAACACATTTTGCGGGTTTACTGACGAACCTGAAGAAGTTCATCATCATTTATTACTTTTTTTCTTTAGTAATTCCTTTTTTGCAAATCCCAAACATTATGCACACAAACGGGGTTGCTGCCCTCTAGCAACACACAAGAACACCCCATGGCAGATAAACAATGCAATAACATAAATAAACAAATATGACACCAAAACAAGACAAATACACATTCACTCTGATTAATTTACAACATACACAAAAAAAACAAAAAACAACTCATTCACACCGAATGTGCATTCTGTCGAAATCAATCATTGAATTACTTATGCCACTACAGAACCTAATCTTCGACAAATGTTCTTCATGGATTTTTTTCAAAACAAACGAAAGAAACAAACAAATAAACATTTCTCTCACTTCTCTTTCGCCGACTTGATGCTGCGACACGCGGCGTACATCACCGTCGTCCGTTGGCTACCTCTGCACACAACGCGGCTTCTCCCAGTTTTTACAAAATCGCACCTTTCCACCGAGTTGCACTGCCGAGAAATTCCACCAATCGCTTAGCGGAAATTATTTAGTCTTATTTCGTGCACTCTCGCGACGAACGAACGTTATTATTATGCGAATAATATCGCGATTGCATCTCCAGCTACCGTCCACGACACACGAAATAAGTGTTAAATCACTTCTTTGTCCGGTTGAAACACCAATAAAATGTTATGTGCTCGTTGCGCAGTTCTATTTTAAAAAATTCATTACGCGAACTTCGCCTCCGACCGACCATAACACTGCACATCCAAACCCCAGCGATTCTATTCCTCTTCTCATGCCCATTGTTGTCCGGATATTTTATTTACTTTTGGCGAACATCCGCCGATCGCTTGCCCGTAACCACAAATGACATTATAAAACTTTTCTTCAATTCGTGCTCGTCAGCGTTATTATGCTTCATCATCGCTTCCCACTATTATTTCTTGTTTCTTCCCTAATTATTATACTATTTCCCTTTTCTTCTTTAGTCTCATTTCATTAAATTCTATTAATTTCTATTCTCTTGCATCGTGACATAAACTGTGATGTCAGCGCGATGTGTCATTGGTTCCGTGTTTATTACAATTATACAATATTAATTTTAATTTTGTCGCGCTTCCTCGGTACTTCTCGAAACTGAGAGTGTTCCCATAATTTTCCATAAATTTTGCTCTCTCGTTTCCGAAAGTCGCATTTTGATACCTTGACGCGTTTTCTTGATATTCACTAAAATTACTCTTTTGCCTTAAGCTTTGCAATCGCAACAATTGTTCTCGTATTCTAGTTTAACTACGAAAAATACAATTCCAATTCTGTCCAAATTTCCTGAAACTCTGACTCAATTTTCATGATTCCACCTTCTACTAGTTCCGAAATTTATGTATAATTGAGTGTTTATGTCTATTTCCATTTTCTATCACCCATTTGTTTAATTTAATAAAATATTTATGCGCGATGTCGCCGTATTTTGTCTTTTCAAATCTAAATCTTGATATTTTCCTTCCACGTTTATACACTTTAAACCAAAAACTGTTGCGAGGGATTATGGATCATTACAGTACGCGTGCTTAAGAACACTTAGGAAGAGAAGGGGATTGCATACTGTTCATCCTGGGATTAAACGATATTTTACGTAATCATATTTTTCGTATACTAGTTACAAATTACGTAACACAGAGAATGTATTGAAATGCTGTAGCAAAAATTTCAAATTTTTGACACAATAATTCATTCTGTAGGAGACGGAAAAGTATTTTTTCCTGTATGTAGTAAATTACTTCCTCTAACAGTAAGATCTCCGCGTTGAGTCATTTTCCTAAATTTCCGGGTCCAAAAGCATCTTAAAGGGATTTTATATGTGAGTTATGCCCCGCCAACTTTGCAACTAAATTAGAGCTCTCACAACATTTGCGCCATGCTCATTCAGACGCAGCTAATAAAGCTCGAGGCACAACGTAGTGGTGGGACTGCTGTGCCTAGAGCAGGGAAAATCTTCTCTTCGGATGATACTAGGAAAATGGCTGCATTGGAAAAAGAGCAACCAGAGGCGTCGAACGAGAATTTGGCTCCTCTGCTGGGTAAGACCGCCCGACAGGAAAGAAGAAGAGACTACATATCGAAGATATTTAGCAGCCATTAGAGCTGAATCTACTGTGACTGCAGAATCACCACTGTCCACATCTGATGGTCGGAGGTCGGATGATTCACTTGGACCTTCTACTAGTGCTACTGTTATCGCATCGCCTCAAAGAGTTATTAGCCCTCCGAAAACTCCAGAGAGCCAAATTCGTATGCTGATTTCTTCTCATCGCGTGAATCGAAGGACTAAGCTCAAGACAGGAAGAAAGTCGGTGATCCCCTTTTTTGACACCCTTTTCTGTGACCCTTTTTTGTCTTTACTGGTAGAGATAGGCAAACAGCCTCGTGTCGATTCCCTTCCGAAAAGTCGGCTCACAGACAGTGACCCGGAGGAACTTGCAATGGTAGACATTGCCTCCCCAGAATCAGAAAGGGGGCGATTCCCTAACGAGGAGGTCGCTACAGTTTCAGAGATGAATCAGGAGATTTGGGGTGTCCCCGTCCTCTTTGATTCTGTTTTATCTGTTATTGACACGGTCCGTTTCGACACCGCTGGTCGGTTAGGATGTGACGAAACGTTTATTGACTCCCCCGCTGGTACGACGCTCGGAGACGTAACTACTGAAACAAGTATTAACAGGGCCACACTAAATGCCCACCTACCTGGAAGGAAAACATTTCAACTTGGATAGGAATCTGGAGTATTACTCAAACTAATGTAGATCATGAACTCGCTGAGGTGGGAAATGAACTTAAAAGAAATATTCAATCCCAAGAGCAATTGAACCAGATTTATGCCAGGTTAGTGGAGATTTTGGGCGGCTCCTCTGTACCCTGTACCATCAGGCCTAAAAAGCCCCGTAAGCATGGGGGAACACGCTTTAAGAAGCGCTTCTCTTATGTTAGGGAGGAGGATCTTTTAAAGAATGATCCAGCGCTTTTGGTAAAGTACATTCAAACGTGCATTGACTGTACTAGTGTCGATCAACAGCCCCTTAACAGGGATGAGGTTAATGCCCTGTACAAATCCATTTCGGGTAATACACCCCAATTCGACTTTCCGAATTAAGAGAGGATGATAAATTTTCGACACCTGAAAAGGACCCAGACAGAAATCTATATGTGGTGCAAGTTGCCGAAATTAAAAGTCGTCTAGCTGGGATGAAATTGCCAGGACCTCAGGACCAGATAAGGTATAGGTTAGGAACATATCTTGAGGAGAAAAGTTGAAATATTGTCCCTATTGCACACCCAAATTGTATACATTGGCTTAGTGCCTTCTGGATGGAAAGCAAATCGCACCATCCTTTCACCAAAAGAGGGTAAAGATAATAAGTTTGTCACTAACTATTGCCCTATCACAATCTGTTCCTTGCTGAACAGAATCTTTTGAGGCATTATGAACAAACGCATTCGATTCGTCATGAAGTTCAATCCACGCCAAAAAAGGTTTATCCCTGAACCTGGCTGTTTCGCCAAGGTTCAAATTCTTCACGAAGCAGTCAGTGACATGAAAAAAGCAGAGGGTGGTCTTGGCGCCGTGGTAGACATATCCAAAGCATTTGACACATCCTCTCGCGGCGATTCGGTGGGCTCTGTCCAGAAAAGGGATCCCCGACGCCTTTAACAATTTGGTAATGGACTCTTACACCGACGTTTCCACAGTCATTCAGCACCTTTCAAAAGGCATTGAGGTGCCAATTCATAGAGGTGTAAAACAGGGGGACCCCTGTCCCCACTCCTTTTTAACCTCATTATACTGTGCTTGCTTGAGAAATTGGATAACCTGTCAGGATACCCGTTATTGGATAGCAGTGTGTCCGAATTTGCATTTGCTGACAATTTAGTGCTGTTAGCAAAAGATGCTCCAGGAGTTCAAGAATTGGTTGATATTGTAGTGGAATATCCTGGGGCCCTCGGAATGACATTGTCCGTCGCGAAGTGTTTATCATTCTAAATTACAACCTTTGAACGTTCGTGGTTCATTGAAGAACCTTGACTGAAAAGGTTGGGGGAGAGAATTCCTCTGGTCAGTGATGATCATACTCTAACGTACTTGGGAGTGAACTACTCAATCTGGAACGGCATCCCTTGTAAAGCATCCACATCGAATTTGATGGAAGCAGTGACGAGGCTATAGAATGCGCATTTAAAGCCCACTCAGAAATTGGCATTATTTTACACCTCGTAATGCCACATTACCTCTACCAATGAGTTTTATCGATGCAATATATTTCGATGCTCAGGGAAGCGGACTGCGCTAAACCACGGGTTACGACTAGAACAATCTTCTGAAACCTAGTCTTTTTATTTCTGCACTCCAATTGAGATTAAATGCCGCTGCCAATAATACTACTCTTAGTAGAGAAGGCACAGAGAGGATGTATTCTGCAGAAAGTGCAAAACAGCGGTAGAAACTTTGAAACACATCCTCGGGCAGTGTATTTTTACGAAACAAGCTAGAATAAAGCGTCATTACGAGGTAAAGAACTTTATAGAGGGAATGATGCTCCGGAAATCAGACACTGTGGAGTCCACGGAAGCCACTTTCTCCGTTGCCGAAGAGGTTAGACTCAAACCTGATCTGGAAATGAAAAGCCAAGAGGGGGTGCACCTGGTCGATGTGACTGTCCGCCACGAGGATGGGTCTAACCTTCTAAAAGCAGGGGAGGAAAAAGTGGTAAAGTACCAACCAGTCATTCGCCTGGCAGCCCAACTTCATGGAGTGCGCAACGCCAGAATCCTGCGTGTTGTGGTTGGAATCTCTGGGGCTATGCCTAGATCAACAGTCAGTGCCCTCAAGATGTTGGGAATCATGTCTCGAGACGATTTACTGACTATCTCGTTAATTTCTCTCAGAAGCTCTATTAAGCTCTACACACAATTTGTAAATTACCACGGAGCATTTTAGCATTGTTGGCAGTAAATGCAGAAAATGAACTTCTTGGTTCCGTGGGGAAGTCTAGGGAACCCAGGGGAACCGACAATGCCTATAATATACCTAGTTACCACGAATTTCAATGGAAAGTGTGTGCTATTTAATGTAGCATATAGAAAATTGTATAGTCAGAATCCACGTTTCATTGGTCGTCCTTACCGAAAAACTAGCTAATGTTAAAACGTCCGTCCGTGTGAGTGCACCGACAAAACCTAAACAATTCAGACTATTTCTCTAAAATTATTGATCGGCCATCGCTCAGACTGAATTTGTTTCCGTGCGAATTTGTAACGAGTATTACGATTTTTGGACATTCACGATGCCTGGAAGTTTCTAATATATTCTAAAAAACGACCCAATTTTTTACTTATATTTTAATAATATTTTTATATTTTACAAAAATGGAAATATATTTTAATAATGATTATTATCGTTATTATTCTTATATTATTTTTTATTATTTTATTTTTCTGTACTTTTCTCAGAAAGCATTGAGAACTATTCATACGACTCTGGCAAATGCAACTGGTAATAACAGATCTGAGGAAAGACAGAGAAGAAATTCGTATTTGTCCGTCGTTCAATTTAAGAATTTTCACACAATATGGCAAGTCTGTAGGATTATAGCTTTTTGGATGGTTATGGAGGTTCCTTTTGATAATCCTACTTTTGTAAGACCTGAAGGAAATCGGTCCGTCATCACTCCTGTGGCTGAGTTGATTATTGGCACTATTTCAACCTTACTCAGTTGCCAAACATTTGGATTTCTGCTGCCAAATTCTGGTATTTAGAAATCTTCTCCGATTCTGCTTTATTGAGATTGTTTCTCAGTGGACAGCCTACATCTATGATTGTTGCATACTTTTGTATTGATATTGTATTGATACATTTCATCAGGTACTGTTTCGTCCGCGCCACAAACGCCCTTGGCCCTTGTTTCCCCCTTCAGAGGCTGGCCGCACCCACCGCGGGCATCCAGCGCCCCCACCGCTGGCCACCCTCACCGCCGCCTCCCCCACCCCGGCTTCCGGCTACGCGTACCCCGAAGGACCGTTAGCCTCTACCCCCAAAACGGCACTCGCCGACAG
This sequence comes from Teleogryllus occipitalis, assembly GCA_011170035.1. Lineage (NCBI taxonomy): Eukaryota > Metazoa > Arthropoda > Insecta > Orthoptera > Gryllidae > Teleogryllus > Teleogryllus occipitalis. The sequence continues at coordinate 21,612 of BLKR01007240.1, read as the reverse complement.
GTCGCCGTCTCTGCCGGACAAAAAATCTCTCCGCGACGGACAACGCAAGCCCGGCCCGGCCCTACGCCATCTGGTTTCTCGCGAGTGTAACGTAACCCCACTGCCTTCGGCAGGGGTGCAGACGGCAGACGGTCCAACGCAGACGGTTTTTCAGTCCGTACGTGAGTTCCGGCTGACCAACGCGAGCCAGATTCCTTGCTGTGCTCCCATTGAGGCGCTGCATCCGCGCCCTACCGTCGACGAACCTTGTGGGAGCGCGCATTCATTTGCGTCCGGCCAGTGCAACGCCTCGGGCACACCGCCGCAGACACACCACCGCAGGCACACCGCCTCACATCTCATGGTCATTGCAAGTGTAAATAGTGTACACTTAATATTAAATAGTATGTGCAATGTGAGAGAGTTGAATTCAGACAACCCCTGCTTCTTCCCTCAACCAGCGCCATCCCTCTCTCCCCCTCCGGGCAGCTCACAGCCCGGCGCGGCGTAAGTTTGTCATTGTACAGAGAAGGCCCCGTTCAGTCCGCTAAAGCAACCCCTCTCTTCCTGGCCATTCTTCCCATTCTCTGTACAGGGACATCGACCAATACACCATTTTTAGGTGTATTTCGGCACATGTATCAAATCCAAAGGACATAGCAATGTCTTCACTAAATACCCGCGTCACATACTTTAGCGCTTTCAGGTGGTTATGGCTCTCGGCAAACAGTTTATGATCATTCATAAATAATAAAACGCTGATTCGGGAGGTAGGATCTTTCAGTGGGAGTCTGTACCCTAGACATTCCTTGTTTTGAAGCTGTGATGGGGCGTTTATAGCTCAACAAAACCATAGAGGGCTTACTGAAGGTCCTTGAAATATTCCTCGACGAATTTCAACCTTAAATGTACAAATTTCCAAATTAGTCTCCGTGCCCCAGTTTTCCATTAAGGCGGCGACCAGGTTTACGACTTTTGTATTAATTTTATATATTTTTAAAATGTGCATCAGCCGTGAAGGGAGTACCGAATCAAACGCTAATTTCTATAGTCGATGTAGCACATGCTCAAGTTTCGTCTTTTTACCTCCGCTTGTTTTTAGATTACGTTGTGGGTAACTGTTCTTTGCATCCAAAGGTACTTCTGATGATATTATTCTGATCACAATGCATGTACATATTTTCGTGTAAAACTGATGTTAATATCATAAATAGAACAGAAGGACATGTTACTGGCCTGCAATTTTTGGGATCTGATTTACGAACACTTTTGGGTAGTAAGTAATTAATACTGTGCGTTAAGAATTTTGGGCACAGATTAGGTGTCTGAAGTATCTCATTAAAACTCTTTGAACTCAAATAGTGTAGGGAGACAAAACACTTCAACCAAAAGTTCTGAATTTTGTTAGATCCAGATGATTTCCAGTTTTGGCAGTTCTTTACTCTCCCTTTAATATCTTCGGCGGCAGTGTAAGCTTCAGACATTTCTGGAAGGTTACCCATGTTTTCCTGAAGTTCAGAGAGCCCTGATGCATCATGATTGTAGCTTGAAGGGTTGGTCCAGATTTCCTGCCAGTATGACATGAATTTATTGCTATCAGCTTTGTGTTTCAAGTTCCGATAGAATACTTTCTAGTTCCTCTAAAATAACACATTTTGGTGTTCACGCTTTGAACATTGATTGTATCTTTTAAATCTAGCACCCTTAGCCCTTCAACGGTGACGCTGAGTCTGTCAGACCCATGTGATTCCTGATATGGTTGTAGCGGATTGAGTTTCGCAGATAAGACACTGAGATTCTCAGTACATTTTCATCGCCTTCCATGCAGCGGCATAATCACGACTCCGGATATTTTTATCTATTCTTATGACTCGTTTTCGCTACGTCGGGTCTGAGGGACCCAGCGTCACCATTGGCGTCCGGGTAACGGACACGTTTGCTTGTGGTTTGTTCTCAGCAGTTTCTTTGACAGTGTCTTTGCCCTAACATCGGAGAGCTAATTATGAATAAAAATTAATTGTACTATATAAGTAAATAAATAATAATTGTACTAACTTATACATTCAGTCACAGAGTCACTTTTGGGGGGGGGATTTAATTTATTTATTTACTTATTTTATGTTATTCCTTTTGGAATATGGCATCGGCTTCCTTCAACTTGATGAATGTTGGAGACCAATAGAAGGTAAGAAAATTGTATGAGAGCTTTTTGAAAAACTGTAAGAATTCATACACTATATTCGAGTATGGTACCGTCGATGAAAAACTCGAACCTTTCAGAGGGCGTTGCGGTTTCAGGCAGTATATCCCCAGTAAATCGGCAAACTACGGGATACAAGTCTTTGCCATTGTGGATGCACGAACATTTTATATTAACAATATGGAGGTATATGTCGGGACGCAACCAGACGGGCCTTCCAAAATTAGTAACAAACCGGAAGATGTTGTGGTAAAGTTCTGGAAACCAATCGTAGATACAGGACGGAACACGTTACTATGGATAACTGGTTCACTAGCTACCATTTTCACAGAAACTTTTAACTCACAAGTTGACAATGGTTGGAACAGTGAGACAAAACAAGCGCCAGGTTCCTCAAGAATTCTTGAATACCAAAAGGAAAGAAATAATATCAAGTATGTGCGGGTTCCAAGAAACAGGCGCCCTGATGTCATACAACCCCAATAACGGAAAAAAATTTCTTCCATCGACAAAGCACAACTGTGACAAAATTGGTCAAGCTACTGGTGATGCACGGAAACCAGAAATAATTACATTTTATAACCTCACGAAAGGAGAAGTAGGTGTCGGTAAAATGTGCGCTTCTTACAGCTGTGTGATGTTGAATGTTGCTGCCACCAATAGATTCATTATATTTCTGTTCTGACACAAGCGGAAATATGAAAAGTGGACAATTTATGAAACAATTGAGTATTGATCTGGCAAATGATACAGAGCGTCTGCATCAAGTCTTCCCAAAGAGGTCGAAAACAGTGCGAGAAAACTAACCAATACAACACATCCAAAGGAAAAACCAGTAGCAGGAAAGTGAGCCAGAAGTTTTAAATGCACGAAGAAGGACAGAAAGACACAATATAACTGTGTTACACATTTTTGGGCCTGGAGCATTCAAAACCCGTGTGAGAAGACTGTCTGGAAAATTGTAATTAAATGTAAATAATGTAAACGGTATACATTTTTGTAAAAATAACAAATAATTATCAACAAAAGTTATTGAGTCCACATCACTTGCCATTCCTGTTGTATGAATGTGTCATGATCTATCAAAACAAAATAGTTATACCTAAAACATTAAGTGGGTCTGACAGACCCAGCGTCACCGGTCGTGATACAAAAAATGGCGTCACCACTGTAGGGTTAGCTCTGAGCTTTTGTCTAGCTTCAACGTGGTATAGGGTTAGTTTTTGTCTTATTTATTGATTTATTTTACGTCAAAAAGCAGTTGAAACTGCATATGACGTGCTATGGGGAGAAGTAAATTCTGTGCACATTTTCAAAATTCTGTAATTCCTACACTGAGCCATATACTACATAAATTCTAAAAATTAAAAATTGATTTGCATTTTTTGTAGGATTCTACTAATTTTTTGCTTTACTCTTATATTTCTGTTGTTTGAAAGAAATTAATGGATTATATTCATGTCTGTTCTCAGCTTAACAATATATTCTTCTAGTCTAAATTGACATGCAGGATTTCACGCTTTCTCTCTGTTACTTGGTGGACTATTCTGAATACGCTGTCCATTACGATCAATTACAGCAACTGCAGCTGCATACAAGGCAGAATGAATATCCGTCAAGTTATTTAATTGGTCAGCAACCTGCGATATGACTTTATCAACCTGCTTAATAAAAATATTTGTTTGTTTCGTAAAGATCAACTTTGGGATATTAAGCCTACCAAGAGGATCTGTATCTCGAAACAGATATATCCTACAAACTATTCAGCGGTTTCCTTAATTATACCCAAATCATTTGTCTCTATTCTCGTCTGGGTATTTTCACCAGTTTCATGGTCTTCTGCAGCTACCTGAAGTTCATTACCCATATCTCTACGTATTTCATCAATTTCGATCTGGATAAGCTACTTTCGTTTCATAATTACGTTCTTACGATCGGCTAGGTTTTGTCTAGTCATGTTGAATTCTGGGTAGGTTTTAGAAAATTCAAAATGGAGTTTGTGTCTCAAACCCGGTAAGAGATCGTGTGTACATTCATTTATGAGCAGGTAAGTGCGAATAAATTTTTTATTCATTCTTATTATTATTATTATTATTATTATTATTATTATTATTATTATTATTATTATTATTATTATTATGATAAAATATTTTGATTCGTTTTTTCAATGGCACCATTTCTTTTCGTGTAATGTACCTCTCTTTATTTTCAAGATGATGAAATATCATGGCATTTTTTCTAACATTTAAAGTCAATAGAAGTGTCACGGCATTACCAACATCAAAATAAGCGTGTGTGGACGATCTATGCGTGACTGAATTAAGCAAGAAAATCGTGTGATTCCTCATTGAAAATCATTAAAGAGTTGTGGAATATATCTACTTGAAATTATATGGTATAGTTAAGTTAATGCTCGTTTCTTAAGAAAATATTTATCGACAACGAATATTGTTGTTGCAAATACTCAATAATTGTGTGAGAAAGCTGGGGATTCTAGAGCAGATTAGGTTGTGAATGGATTTGATTATTTACTGATTTATTTACTGTGATCATCTTATATGTAGCTAGAACGTTTTAAAAAGCGTGGGATCGGAAAGACGTCGTGTTTATTACCCCACACTTTAAGGCGACGCTAAGACATTGTTTCAATGTTCATAACCACGTTTTGCCCTAGGCAATTAAGATAAGACTTCTTTGAGTCTGTCCAGGGGATTTACATAAAAATTTATTTTAATCAATATAAATCGCAATTTAATTTGAATTACGAAGGAGAATACCCACATTGTCGCCACCACTCCGTCTCTTTTGTTCATTGATCGCATGTCCCCATAGACGATTCGTTACGGTAAGAAACGAGACTCCGAAAATCTCCGCCTCCCCCCTAAAAAACACTAAGGAAGAAAAAACACGCCACCTGTACATAAAAGTACCAAGTCACTACAAAAAGGTGGAGACATTGTGCTATGAAAACTGATTTTCGTGTAACAGAAAAGTTTCCATAACCAAATGTGCACGAAAAAACCTTTCTTTAGTGTTTTTCAATAAATCAAAAAATTTCTGTTTCTTTGGAATTAAAACTTCTCACTTTCGATGACGTACGTAAATTTTCTCTTTGACATCAGGAAATATACCAGGATAATAGCAAAAATGCCACATATAAAGACAAATTTATTTAAACTGCAACTGTCTATAAACCGACGAGAATTAATAATATAATAAAAAACAGCACGCAAATGATAAAGAATTACAAACTATTGTTATTTGTTATTATAATTATAATAATGTATATTATTATTATTATTATTATTATTATAAATATATTGGCAGGTATTGAACGCGTAATTTGTAGCGATCGTCCTCTCTGCAACAGGTGTGATACTTATCGTGCTGAAGCACTCTCTGAAAAAACTAAGAATCGAGACGAACATTATCATCAATCTATAGAAAGCTGTGATCGTGAGTACGTGTTCTATAGTCAGAAGATTTTCGGGTTCCATATTAAATTTGTCTTAAAATGTTTTTTGTTATTAAGGGAGTATTTAACAGTTCTATCGACCGTTTCTCGCACTCTACATACCAATATTATCTATTCCGCTAAGCATCTTCCTCTATTCTTCTTCTCTTCATTGCCGAGTCTATGACGGACTTTCCAGATTCCTTTGGGCTTCCTTGTTTCTTCAATGACAATTTTAATTTCTTGTATACATACGAATATACGGAGTAATATATGTAGTATATACAAAGTTACGTAATGCTGCGCAAAAAAGGCGGATTTTCGGCGCAAATAATTCATTGACGGGCTCTGGTGGCGAAAAAGTACATTAAGCCAGTTTCTACATTAAGGGAAAGATGTACTCTAACACGTGGTTTAGCCAGAATCCGTGTTTTGAAGGTCCTTGATGGAAAAACCAATTCGAAGCAAAACCTCCGTCCATCTGTCCGTCCGTCTGTCCGTCCGTCTGTCCGTCCGTCTGTCCGTCCGTCTGTCCGTCCGTCTGTGAACACTACTAGAGCCTAAGAAATAAAACACGTACGATCTTTTTCAAATTAAAGAAACCTATATCGATGTGGCTTTAGTTGAAGCTATAAAATGTTGAGAAATGTTCTTTAAAATTTGGAAGTGTTGTGCATAAACAGTTCTTTCAATAAGGTCATTTACATTGTGTGAGAAATGTTAGTAGTTTTCGGGCAATAGTGCATCCAATATTTGCAATTTTAAAAAATTACAAAAAGAATTTTTTTTAAAACGGCTTCAAATGTTTTCTTAAAAGTTTCGCATTGTTAGTGCCAAGCAAAGCCTATACCATGACATAAACACGATATTGCACTATTTTTCTGTATTGTCAAGAAATATAAAAATAAATATTTTTGAGTTGTTTCTCACGTCTGTAATACTTACATTAAAGGTAATTTATTAAAATTAATATATTCATGATTACATGTACTTTAAATAATGTAAAATAAATTTTCTCGAAAACATAACCGTTTTCTCTGTAAATGAGCTTAAAATTCCGCATTTTCAGAAACGCTCAAACGCCATGTTCTCGAAAAAGCTTTCTAAATTTTTCTTCAAATTTTTCTATTAGATACTGCTAAGTACTACAACGTAAGTCTATTATAGATTTATTGATAATGAGGATAAGACAAAAATTATTAATGGATTTGCGGGTTTATAGACAACCTGAATGTGGCAGCAACCATCACATGGTAGTGGGAAAAGTATGTTACACAAATATAAAGAAAACCGCTCCAAAAATAGACAATGAGCTTATAGAGAACAAGGAATCGATATTCAAGGCAGACCTCTTGAATCAGTATTGTGTCAAAATGCTCTACCCAAATAGACTGAAAAAAAATTAAATTTGGAAAAAGATGGCAATCTTACAGAAATGTATCAACACTTGAAGGAGAGTATTTCGGAATCAGCTAAGGAAGCCCTTGGAGAAGAAGAAAGAAAAAGGAAATATACGGAAAAACATTCTTAGAATTTAGAAGAAATCATTCAAGAGAAGAAGAAGGCATAGATGAAATGGTTAAATGATAAAACACCAGAGTCAAGAGAGAAATATGTTATGATTCGACAAAAAGTTAAAAAGGTGTAAAAATGGCAAAAATGAACATTGGGACAGGTTATGTATATACATGGATGGAAGTGTAGGATACAATAAATCATCGGAAGCCTGGAAAATTATGAACAAAATTAGAAGAAATAATGAGTGTAAAAGCATAGTACAAAGAATCCCCTCTCAAAAATGGATACACCATTACTCAATGCTTCTACAAGAAAACAGACCAGAACGTGAAGGAGAAGAAGAAATAAGAGATGTGGAGGAAAGCAATTTTGAAATAACTGAGTATGATATTAACAAGACACTATGCAAAGCAAAAACCCATGAAACCCCAGGACCTGAAAATATACGAATGGAGCTCCTGAAATATGGTGGAGATGTGGTTACCAAATATCTAAAGAAAATGTTCAATTAGATAGAATTAGGAGAGGATCAACCTGTAGAATGGAACATATCCTACATCTCTTCTATATTTAATAAAGTGGACAAACAAACATATGCGAATTACAGGGGAATAAGTGTCATACCGTCCACCTGTAAAACCACGTTGCTGCATTCTTCTTGCTAGAAAAGAGGATTATTGTAACATAGGACATGTTTCTTCTTTGTTACAGCTTTCATATATTTCATACTTTTCGTATTCTTTATTCTTATTTTTGGGAATTTCACTTTGGAAATCCTATTATGGAATTTTGAGAGTTATGAGAAAAACGGATTATCCAACAACTAGTTTGAATTTTGCTATTACGAAGTCATAACTTTGAGTTTCGGACTCGCATTCTGATGCGACCATCGCCTCTTCGAAAGCTGTGGTGAATTTTCGTTGAACGACGAGGAGACGGCGTTCGGAATACTCCAGTTTCGACGCGACGGGCAACGCACGGACCTTGCAGAAGAACGACGACCTTGAGTCGCGGGTGTCGCGCGACGGGCCAGCTACACAGCGCGGGACCAACTTGAGGAATTCGCCGGTCGTGAGTCATATAAAAACAGAAAGAACACTCACTAAATTTCAGTCTGGAAAAAACTTCTGAGATAGGAGTATAATTATACTAGTTAAATTCTTGTAATGTGAGCTTTCCTCAATAACAGACGTTGATCGGGCAAGTTTCTTAGAACATTGGTCTTGCTAGGTAGTGGTTTTATTTCTTTTCGACAGTCGTAACAAGAATCAGATTAGAGTAATTCCTTATGTTTATGATAGAAGTTGTTTTGTACAGAATTATTTATTATATTATATATTTATTATATATTTATATATTACCCCTTGGGAGCCCCCCGCGCAAAGAAATGCACTGCTTTTTCAACAACTGTCATTAACACATAAATGACAATGAATATTCTATAGAAGAGGAGGAACGATACGGTGGAAAAAAGAAGAAGACAACGGTGGAGGTGTCGTCCAAGACGATGATAAGCAACAATTGGAGACATCTCCAAAAAAATTCCGAAATTCCGACTCTACAAACTTGGAAACTTCCATGTAGAGAATACACGCATCGTGGATCTGGCGAGGCCCACTCAGAAAGACCGCGCTGACACAAGACGCTAAGTGGACGACATGCTTTAACATCAAGGGGATTAACCCGGAAAAGTTAATGACGAAGCGACGAATATTTCGCTGGCAAAAGAAACGGAAGACTCGGTTCACCACAGGAAAATATAACCGAGCACGACACCGAGAATTGTGGTGATGACGCGACGGTTATTCTTTGGTCGCTGGAAATGGAAGATCCGGAAACGTTCGCACATCCTGCAAGAAGTGTAAATAAAAGCACCGGTGAGTTTAACGGTAGCATACATTTCACACTTGATCGACCCTCCATTAACATCATCATGGTCGGAGACGACAATGTGAAGGAAGTGAACGATCGCGTGCGTGATTTCCTCAATGTCCGTGACATATTTGGTGACACGACTTTTCGATACTGTGTTGCTCGTTCTCAACCTTGATTGGGACATTTCCATAAAAAACAGACGGACTAATAGCCGAAGATGTTACGAACAACGATCGCAACAAATCGTTATTGTCTGCCACCAGGCGAAATAAAGCAGTGTTAGACAATGATAAAGATTTTGTGATGTGTTCTCCTACTCTGATGTAGATTGTTTAGAAAAATATTGTTTTCATTCGTCAATGTACAAGTGTATTTAAAATTCGAAATAAATTTTGTTTTCACCAATTGTCTCACATCCTCTCATTCACTCTACGTCACCGGCAGACAGAGACTTCACCCCTGCTCCTCCGCTAGTCCGGTAGTCGTCCAATTTTATTTTATTTATTTATTAATTTTTAGGGTAGGATAGCCATGGCAAGACAGGGAATGGCAAGGGAGGGGTAAGGACAGCATAGCATGAGTAGACCACGAAGCTTGTGTTGTGACAACACTGCCGAGCAACGAGAACTTCTCTCTCTCTCGCTCTCTCTCTCACTCTCTCTCTCACACTTTCTCTCGCTCTCGCTCTTGCTCTCTTTCGCTCACTCTCTCGCTCTCTCTCTCTCTCGCTCGCGCGCGCGCGCAGACGGTACACATCAGCTAGCGGTCCTAAACTGCTGACGTCACAACTGCAGATGATTACATCGGACGGCCACCGGATGACAACATCCGATATACACCGGATGTTCTGTTGCTGAACTCGCCATTCCCTGCTACTCCTTGTATCTCTTTTATTTGTGTATATAAAACTCTAATATCAGTATTCACGATTACCCTTCAAAATTTCCATCCACCAAACTTAGGAACCACTACCGAAATCAGGATATGCAACTTTCAAATCACGTACACCAGCGTCTAAGTGCAACTTCGATGCAACAAGGAATTTACTATTCAGAAATTCGTCACCCATCCGTGAAATTATTTTTCCTTGGAGTTCTATTTGTGAAACTCGGTTGCGTATAAGAGCTTCAAAAGGTATGTATAACACTGAAATTACATAAGAGGCGATTATCTGTTAATAAACTTTCATCCTTACATTCTGAAATATAACTTCTCTTTTTAAACTTGCTGACTGTGCTACAAGTAATATTTTCACTGGCTTAATAGAGAGATTAATAGAAAGAATGATAGAGCTAATCTGTTTCAAATTGCCGGAGCCGTGACGCTGGCTGTAGGAATTGGGAATATCAATTTTGGAGAAACTCCGGTGAACCGTTCAAGCCCTAGCGTTGTTCACAGACACACGGATGGACATTCAAACGGACAGACAAACGGACAGATGTTTTGCAGTCAATCAATTTTTCGGTATCGAGGGTCCACAAACAAGGATTCTGATTACACAAAGAGTTAGGCGAAGTAAATTTTATATATAGGGCTAGATTTATCCACTTTTCCTTTACCAGTGCCCGACAATACCAGCCGTTTTTTCCTGCTGCAATACAACAATTTTCCTGTGCTGCGTCAGCAGTAGCGAGAAAGTAAAAGAATATTTTTACGAGGATGGCAATATTCTATTGTTACGTCAGGATCTATCACCATGAACCTTTTCATGTCTGATTACTTATTATTTCATTATAGAATTACTTAAGATCTAATTGTTCGGTAACATCAAACTTTCATATTGTAAATAAGGGTTCTTTCTTCAATTATTGGAAAAATATGATTCACTTTGTGTGTGATTGTTTGATGTGGCAATATCAGAGTTATTAATTGTGAGAATTCCTTCAAACTTAAAGGTTTTAACGCTCTGTTCATTGTTTGATATTCTAAAATCAAACGGTTGTCAATACAAGACATCTTGTTATGATAATTATATTAACTCGACTTCTGCGTATGTGTATTAACTGTACACTCAACCCTAGTAAATCCAATTCACAATCCTTGTAACGTACGTCTTTGTAATCCGCTCATTTTTTGTAACTTTCGTCGTCTTTGTAACTCATTAGCTATTATAGCTAATGAGTATGAACGCAAAATGCAGTCCAATAAATTTAATATTTATTTCGTGCACAAATGTTTCATTTTTGAAACATTAAGAAATTATCCTCAAAAAAAAGTGGTAGGTTTGCAAGGGATAGAGAAAACGGATTTTATTCACCCAAAGTAGGGAGAAAAAACGGCAAGCAAATACGCGGGGAAAGAATGAGAGGTTACGTTTATTCAAAACAGTAGCAAGAAAATAAAAACAAAGGCTTTTCATATATAAAAATACATATCCAGGAAGTTCATAATCATAAATTAAAAGAACAATAAATATAATACGATTATACGAAATTATCATTATGAACAATTATTAGTAAATGTCATGTATTTAACATTTAAAACAAAAATTAATTGGAACAAAAATGAATTGGTTAAAAAAATCGAAGATAGATACCAATGAAATACAATCTGCAGTTTAACAAAGGTCTTTAAGTACAGAAAAAGCCTGTTTTTTTGGACGCTTTCACCAGAGTGTATATGAATGAGAAAGATGGTTGCATGTGTGCATTGACAAAAAAATTATTGTTTTTTGGAACATATTACATTAAGAAAATAAAGCAGCTTACCAAATTTTACAATACTTTTATCTGTTACATCACAACATATCTCCTACCGTAGCATTCAAGCCCCGCAAAATTGTTTCTGAACATAGGCGTAGCTTACTAAGAATCTCACTTAACTTTGAGTTAGCTTTGAGTGGATTTTAAAACGATATTACATATTAAAGACAACAGCAAATATCTTATTTTTTAACGGAAGGAACATTCCTTTCTTGAGACATGTTTGAAATCTAGTAACATCATTCCTCATTTCTTGCAAGAGCCAGAAATCTTCTTTTGGATTTATACAATCAGTAGAGGTTGGTGCGAGTAACAGGGTGTGTCTAGTCCATAAAACTAGTGACTGAGAGCAAGTAAGTGCAAACAACTCGATTATATTAATTTGCTGATTACTGAAAACTTATTTACTTACATATTAGCTTACGTTTAACATATCATATCTGAGAATGATCCGTGTTCTTTTTCCTTGAAACCAGTCATTAAAACCACTGTATTTAATAAACTCAAATCTCTCTCTGAAGAAAAAAAACGTAGTATTCCTTCCCTTGAGGAATAATAAAAGAAACAATACTGACGTATGAATACACCCAAGAAAGACACGTCTTTATAAATATATCAAGGTCTGTACAAGAAAATTTTAAACAAATATAAAGGCCGGGAAGTATTCATTAATCGTTCACACACCAAAACTGGGTGCTGATTGATAGCAACATAATATATATAAAATCTTGTAATTGTTTATCCATATTCTGTTAAGCGTATTCGACACTCCAAGCGTTTAAAATACATTAATATTACCTAATTATATATTTATAATCTAATGTAATGCACATTTTGAGAGATACTAATAAATAAGAACTGATAACCAAGAGATATTAAATAACTGATATAATCTTGCGTAAAGAGTGAAAACAGTGCCTAATAATGAATTGGATTCCATCTCGTACAGGCACCAGAATGAATTAATGGTTGACAATGTTGCTAGAGAAGTCTTTAACTTATTCCACCTCCAACAGTTCTGAAAAAAAATACTTGTAATTATTTCTCCTAAGTCATTATTAGCCAATCCCTGACGCCAATAAAAGATATCTATTTCAAAATAGAATTTTCAAAGAAGTAACCCCCAAATTCGAATTCACCAGTCCAGAAAAGACATAAAACCAATGATAAAAAATTCTGGAATTTTTTCCTGTATCATTGCTGTAACATTGCTGACCGGCAATACTAAATAATTGTGCATAAGTACATAAATTAAATAGAAAATATCTACTCGTGTATTCAAATTTATGCAAAAAAATTATTTATTATCTAAGTCGTGAAATGTCAATCATTTGCAAGGTGAAGTCGTCATAATATATTATTGTGTTAATACACTGTATTGTATACCATGTAATTATATAACTGTAATAATTAAAGTATTATTACAAAGTAGTAGGAAATCACTCTGACATTGATGCGATATTTGTAAGGAAAGCACAGAGGAGTACATCTGTAATTGTTCCTTCTTGTTCTTGAGGGCGAATAGGCCTTTGCCGCTAAGTATCAGCATCTCACATTAAAAGCGCATTTTCGACAATTCGTAAAACTACATTTATATCGATTATTTGAAAAGTGCAAATGGTCCTAACACATCATAACATGAATGTTTAAAAACACATTTCTATGCTTGAGTGCTTTGAACAAACACTCATATTGCAACCATTAAATGATTTGTAGTGTAAAATATTTTAAAGTGAGAACTATATTTTGACTTCAAACTACTCCCTAAACACCATGTTTCTCAAAGCACATACGGCATTTTTACAGTAATTTTTAAATTTACTTTTATATTTTTACTTATTTATTACTTTTTACTATTTTAACTTTATTTCTTTTTACTATTTCTTTTATTTTTTAACATTAAAATATTATTGCATGTATTTTTGTTTTGTTAAATTTCTGATTTTTCATTTGTATTTTTCTAATTTATTATTATTTTACTTTTTATTACCGCTCTCTCTCTCTCTCTCTCTCTCTCTCTCTCTCTCTCTATATATATATATATATATATATATATATATATATATATATATATATATATATATATATATGTATATATGACATACGAAACGAATGACTAAGGAAGGCAAACTATATTTCAAGACGAATACAGCCTCCGAAGTCTTAATTAGGTATCGGATGCTTTCCCAATAACAATGGTATGCGAGAGAGAGAGAGAGAGAGAGAGAGAGAATAGAAGACGGGACGATTTTATTACTTTGATGTAAATTAGGTCTTAGGTAATCGTGTGGTATTAATCGCAAACATAATGGAAAATTTCCGATCTGTGACACCAGCGGCTTAATTCGATCTGCCTATGTAGCTAGCAAAACGACTCACTGCCACCGCCGGAATTTAGTCGCTGGTACCACATGGTTCAAGTAGCTGAGGACACAATCACAATAATGACTGAGTTAATTCCGCCAGATGAATAAAATTAAAAAGCAAAAATCAAATTCAGTCACGCCTCCATCAGACTCAGTTGCGTGCGGTGCGCCGGCAGCACAGCAGTCGCGCTGTTGATTTGAAGCGCCCGTTGGCGCGCATGCGCAGCGCCACCTCCACGAGGAAGGCCACGGCCGCAGCCAGCGCCCCCACGCCCAGGACGAGGGCGGGCTCCACCAGCGCGGACAAGCCCAGGGGGCGTGGCGTAGAGGAGGGGGCGGGGAGAACAAGGGGAAATGCCGGCGAAATGGCGGGACCACGACGAACCAATCTCATAGCCCTCCACGTCATCCACACATTGCTGTAAACAAAAGAAATATAAACGTCACAAATGTTCCACTTCATCCAAATGTGAAAATCATACGAAATAAAGTACTTAGAAAGACGCCACTCACATGTTACTTTAGAGAAAACAGCACGTGGAGCAGACATAACGACACCACGACATTCACATGATTCTGCGGGTAACAAGGGAAATGATGCTGCCAAAAAATACTACTCCACCACGTAATGATGTAGAGGAAAAAAATGAAGACGCCGTATGGACAAATGCTATTCACACTTGTCAGATAAGTGGAAAATGAAGGAAAAGAAGCATTCAGAAAGCACTATACCACTTAATTTGAAAGAATAGAAATGAAGCTGGAGGAGCACACAGAATACCAGAAATTAGTAAGTTAAAATGGCACCAACCCATCCAAACGATCCTATAATAACGATGTAAACTGTCATTAGTCTCATAACTGCCCAGTATGTTATTATGAACACGCTATAGCAACAATATTTCATTTTTTTATAGAGCATATATTTATTTTAATGATGTTTGTAATCTTTGGCTACTGAAAGAAAGTCCAGATTGTATGGCTATTGTTGTTAGAATGATATTTTGTAAGACAGCCGTTTTAATCGCTTCCTAAAATGCACATATTTTTTGCTAAAAAATAATGAACGTCGATGAAAAATAAGCGGGTAATATACAACTATTTCTATGTCAATTGAAGTTTAAATGAATGATGTACGTTTAGAGTCGCGAACTTACGAATGCATATTTTTAAGAATAGTTTTGGAAATATTGTTTTTCTCAATAATGAAAAATATTTTATTTTGCCCACACGAAGACACGCAGGGAAGATATGGGGTCAAATTTGTTGATGCCAAAATATGTTTTTAATACTGTTTTTATTTTTTTGTCGGAGGCTTGTCAAGGCTATTTAATTCCGATGTAACTGTTCAAGAGGTTCAGGATGTACTTTTCGAAAGGGTAGTAACTTACCAGTATGCGATACAAAGAACATTTTGTGCATTACATCGTAAAGGTATTTTGTGTCTTACATCAATAAAGAAATGGTTGTCATATTACGTCAATTCTTTGTAGATTTATGTTTAGAATCTTCCTAAATTACCATTCCCTTTCATTAAACGTTTGGAATATTTATTTTATTATATTTCTTCGTTTTCATTAAGTAAGTGCTGTATCATATATTTTTCATAAAATTCATTCTTCCTTTTATTACCAATAAACCCTTTTCTAATGAGTACTAGATTTTCTAGAAAACGATTACCTAACTGGCCAGCGTGTCCATAAGGTCAAAGGGGCCTATAGGAAAGCTTTCAAATATTTTCATTAAAATATATATTTAACATTAGTTATGCATGTCATATTAAACAAACAGCATAAATTTTAAAAAAATCAAGCGCATTTGGGTTAAGTCTCCACCATCTCACTCACATGAGGCCATAAGTAACAAAGGAGACGAAAAACTTTGAAAGATATTACGCCATCCAAATATGTTCGGAGAAAATTTGTTTTGCAAAGCAAACCAAAAGAAATATATTAAAAGGTTTTGAAGACAGCAAGCTATCCACATACCGCTCTTAAGACCCAAAAAAATGAGATAGTTATGTACACTCCAAACCAGCCACAAGTCACGATGGGCAACAAAGAAAGTGAAGCTGTTAGACCCCACTTCACCGCTTCAGCAACACAGCACATCATTGATATTTAGCTATAGAAGACAAAGGAAATGAAGTAGTCAAAACGATAACACGTTATCTATATGTTGCTGCAAGAAACAAAAACCAATATTCAAAAGTTTCGCCTCAAGGAAAGTAATCTGGAAGGCGAAGAATGTGGTATAGTTGAGTACCTATCGATTATTGTGTAAAAGGATTCTTCAGAATGGCCTCAATGAGCGCGTCCAAAAGACAATGGATAGGCAACATGGAAGGATAATTAGAATGCGTAGCAGCCACTATGCTTGAAACCTTCACCTAGGCGTAAATTTCTGGTTTCACAGTAGCTTGGATGCACTTAAGGTCCAAAAGGCAGTAGACAGGCATCTTGGGAGGAATTTCAGAACGTCTGACTGCCGTTAGAGTGTAATAACCTTTTCACGTTGACGTTTCTACGATCTATGTTGTAACCACGATCCTTTGGAAGAGCAAGTCCAAAAGGCAATAGAGGAGGCTGGAGGGCGGGAAACGTAGAATGCTTACCTTCAGCTGTGGTTGAGTACCTTTTCAAACTTGGCGTAAGAACCTTGTTTCAAAATGTCTTGGAGAAGTGCGTCCAAAAGACAAAGGATGAGCCTCGTGAGAAGTAAATAGAGAACGAGTCCAAGTCACTATGGTTGAGTGCCTGTTTTTTCAAGGTGTGGATACAAGGATTCAATGTCATGGAGCAGGTCGTACAAAAAGACAAATTATGAGTCTCGTTGAAAGGAAATTTAGAATGCGTACTAGTTGCTATAGTTGACCACCTTTCCTAGTTTGATGTAGATACCTTGGTCCATAATGACTTGGAGAAACGCATCCAAAAGGCATTGGATAAGGCTCGTGTAATGGTAATTTAGATCGCGTAGAAATCTAAATGATGTAGTACCTTTCGATCTTCGCGTTGATGCCTGCTTCCACCAGGGTCTGAAGAATGGCGTTTAAACGTCGTTTTTGCCTCCTTTTCATTACTACCATGAAAGAAAGGAACACAGGTGTGATTAAACATTCAGGCACTATATATCCATAGGAAGTATCTGCAGATTGATCCCATAAAAAAAATGAATTTATGCTGTATGCTTGTAGGTATTCGTTCATTATGTACGCGTTGGCTGGTTCCTGAGATCGTCTTGATAATTCATGCCAATTCGGTTTCCCTTCTGTTGGAGGACAATCTTCGAACCTAAATACAGAGATAAATTAGTGTCAATAAATCGTATTTTCCATCAGAAGGCAAGGAAGAAGACCTTCTCGTGACGAAACTGGAGAGCAGCCTAGTATTGTCGCATATGCACATTTTATCGCGATTCATTTTATGCGCGCTTTCTACACTAACTACTTCCAAATTATCAATTGTGGAGTGAGTTTTTCAACAAGTCGATTTGTTGTCCCATAAGTAAAATATACGAACTACTCACTTAGTAAGTGCTAAACTAATAAATACATATCACATAAACCGATCTTCCCTCTGTCTAGGCCGTTGCCTGAAGTCAATCTGGACATTCGTCGCTACCCCAGTCTAAATTTTTTCTTTCGATCCGTGGAAATCTAAATTTTTTTCTATCTAGTAGGACGCAATGACTGTTTGTAATCATTAACTATGATGCGCAACGTTCGGAATCTGATGTTTATTTCTACCTCTGTAACATGCATACCCAAATTACACACTAACACTTACGTTTAACTTTTACAAATGCGGAACATCGCTAACATTATGTTAGCCCACAAACTCTGACGTAGTTTCCATTCGGGATTTAATATAAATAAAGGGGTGTTATTTATATCAATTTTTATACCGAACAGTCTTTATATCTTAATATATGTAAACAGGACTCGCTTGGTATGGTACTTTTGTCTTGAGTGAACATTGGAAACTGAAAGCCATGAAACGCAATGAAGACGACTTAAGAACTTCCCGAAAGTATGAGATTTGATGAAGCTAAATGCAGAGAGGGAGAGTATCAAGAAAAGAAAATATGAACTTAAAGAGAGAGAGAGAGAGAGAGAGAGAGAGAGAGAGAGAGAGGAGAAGATAGATTGGGAAACGAGAGAAGGAAGGGAATAAGAAAGATGGGAAAACAAAAGGAGAACACAATAATGATGAGTATAAAAAATGAAGAACAAAAAGGAATAGATGAAGACGCGAAGAAGCAAAGATAAATAAGAAACAGGAAAATAAAATATCCAGAAAGACTGCAAGTAGAATAAATAAGAAACGACATAGCGATGAAGAAAAATATTGAAGACTGATAATTGTCACTTTCTCAATGAATTGAACAAGGCAGCTGATAAATTGAGGATTTGCTCTTATGGTAGTGCGGTAGGGAGTCGCCAGGAAGAACATTGTTTATTATAAACAAATATTCCATTTTCTGTTAGAACGAAATGAATTACTAACCTTGTGTTAATTTTAATTATCTCTTGCGCGCGCCGCCGCTGGACTCAACTATCGCCGAACGGGAAACTAGATAAGTTTACCGTTAAGAATATTTTTTTGGAATTATTCCAGATCTGATTACAAGTACGTGGCATTTTCAAAGTCAGAAGTATATATGAAAGAAAAATATTTTTTAGTTTGACTGGATTTTGAACGCACAACATAATCACACATTATTTTGTCCCCCACCCTGTTTCAGAGCAGCCTGGCAATCTGTGAGAGAATATCACGAGCAAGATATCTGAGTAAGGCCCCTCTGAAAACATAATCATCCCCGACTTTTGGCTACAACTTGGCGCCCCTTAACCACTGAGTATTTTGCATAACGTAAGCAAATTAAAGTGAACAAACAAAGCGGCGGTTGTGGTCCCTACCGCACTGCGCTGCACAACATTTTGTGAAGACGTTTTCCTTTTTACTGAGATGCGCAATATCTATCGCCTTAGTTGCCCCTCACGTTGGACGCTCACATTTCAAAAGCCACTAAGAGCATGGATATCTGGGGCAAAGACTACAGTCGACAATAAACTAATGCATATTTACTTATCCCATAGTTTCCACACCACATCGCTTCTGTCCACATTGTTCAAAAGGACTTTCAACGAGGGGTGTGCGCAGACTTTGGCAGCCTGACTGGCAGCTTCCTCGAGCGTCCGAATCTGTCTGGCCTCCCCAAGGACTGACAAAAAGCCCATGAAGGTGCCGGTAAAGGCACTCACGATCACCATCCCGAATGCGCTCAGCAGCAGGAACAGAAAGTTGCCTCGGCGGTCGCTCTCGCGAGTCACAAAGCCCCCGTTGATGAAGGCGTCCAACACCTCGAGCAGCACGTCTCTGAAAAAGAACGGTTGCATCAACGATTGCGTTCACGACATAATCCCTGCATTAGAAGCACCAACATTTAAAGACTTTTGTTAAGGGAATACATTTCTAAGATAAACGCGAAATGTTACGTCGACAGTCGTCCTATTAACTCAAGAAGAAATAAAAGATGTCTAAATTTAAAAACAAAGGTTTTCGATTTAAATAAAAAGCAAAAATGTTACCTCCGCATTCATATTGCGGTCTCAAGAAACATTTAGGTATAAAGATGATCAAAACATGGAGAAGCAAATTTCTGAATTAAAAATGGGATATTGTTTGACATTCAATAAAAACAGCATTTGTCTCGAATTCGTTGAGACTCCAGTTGGTGATGGGATCCAAACCATCGATCGGTACGGTGGTGAGTGATAACGAAGCCTGGTGATTGTGGCCGTCCTGGTGCCTTCATTTACAGCAGAGAGAATGAAGGTATACCGGAGATTTCTGGGGTCGAAATGTTGACGCAATGCAACCCTGTGGTCTATGAAAGTGAAGGTAGTGAAAATGCTGCATGAGGCCATCCTGGTGCCTTCATATTATAGCAGAGAGAATGTATGTATGATAGAATTAGATGGGATTCACATTTCTGGCCTTTGTGTACCTGCGGCCGATGAGGCGAGGGGCGCTCATGAAAAAGGTTTGTTCTTCACCCAATTGCCACAATTTTGTAACATAACAAATTATGCTATGAGGAATTTGTTTGGGAGTAAGGATGATGAGGCGAGCGTACCTGCGGCCGATGAGGCGAAGGGCGCCGGCGAAGGCGGCGAGGGTGACAGCTATGGCCATCCATAAAAAGCCGCTGAAGGATTGCAGGATGGTCTGTTGCACTGGTTGACGCCGCTGTACCAACAGGCAAACATCGTTGCGAGTGTGTGGGTAGAGAGAGTATTGTGTTGACCCGGGCATTACCCACGTGTTAACTGCTATCATGTTCACAGACATGTTATTAAGAGCTTCTTGCATCTGGTTGGTATGTACATCCACACACTTCCACTTTTTGTAACGGTTCATCAGTACCTGCGATCGCAAGAAAAGTATCTATTTATATTATGTAATGCCTTTAATTATCATAGTGACATATAAGTGATTTTGTATAACATGTATACTCACATACGCTCATAAACGTTACAATTCGGGATATTTTTCAAAATTTTTAAAATGAACTTCCTTTTCTTCACAAATTTCTTTTACTAACAACCAATGAGAACTCGTCAATTTAAACGACAACAGCGCAGCTGGAGTGAGAATTCCGTAACTTATACGACAACAATCTGTGTCATAGTCGTAGTAATATACCTACTGTAATACATTACTTGTATGTGTAAATTCTTTGAACATTGATACGCGAGAAGATGAAGAAAATCAAAAAAGAAAAGAAGGCTTTAAAAAAGCAGTGTCATATGGAAAATTGTAGTTTGAAGAAGTCGTATTTAGCAATGTTTTAAAGTAAACAAATGGTTGAGAAATTGAGTGCAGAAGTTATAGTTTGTGTGATATATGAGCTAGAAACGACCAAGAAGGAAAATAAGTCAATTACTCTCTTATATCATGCCTAAAAACTAAAACTGTTTTGTTAGTAAAAGAACAATATATGGCTTGTAAGAGGGTGGGATTTTTTGTGGTAAATAATTTGTTCTGTTGTAATATTAATAGTTTTTGTTCTTGTAAAGGAGTATTATAAGTTTATTTGTTCAGCGCAAAATACTTTCACAAATTTTAGTACAGTAATTTTAGGTCGTCATATGAAATATTTTTACACAATTCAACCGATGTTTTCTGTAAGGAAGCATTCCAAAGGCCATGTCCTGAGAATTGTGTTTTTTTGTGCTGATGTATCATAAAAAATCGGGCATACCTAAAAGATATATTTCGGTACGTAACATAAAATTATTTTTGGCGCGGCAACGTGAAATCAAATTGGGATAATTGTCGGAAATATATTTTCCGCATTTGTGGACATTTTGTGATTAAAATTGAAATCTGCATAATCGGCATTCCTGTGATGAATGAATTAAAAAATTGAGCTTTTTCAAATGGGAAATTTAACACGACACTTTTGATTCTTGAGTTTTAAAATTTATTTAATTTGTATTTATGCGGTATT
>BLKR01007239.1:0-41150 GCA_011170035.1 Teleogryllus occipitalis | reverse complement strand
TTTCAATTGCAATGCGGGATTGCAGTGGAACCCACTTGACCCCTGCGACTCCATCGCTGTGTGGCGTGGTGGGGTGGGGCGGGGCGGTGCGGGGCGGGCAGTGGGCGGCGTGTTTGCTTAGGGCCGGGCGGTGGGCGGTGGGCGATGGCAGATAGCGCCCGGGGCGCGGGCCGTCAAGTGGCTCCGGGTGGCGCGGCGGACGATGTTGTTCGGCGCTTGTTTTGCTGGCGCGAGATCCGCTCCGCCACAACGGCCGCCGCCGCCCACGCGTTTTATAGGCAGCGCGCCACCTGCGCTCTCGGCCGCACAAAGCCCCGCCCTTCCGCCCGCACAAAGCCTGTCGAAGGCGGCCGCGCCGCGCCACTCGCGTGTCATTGCTCTCGCGCGCAGCCGCCGATCAATCCGAATTTCATCTGCGCTTCTTTCTAAAGACTCATTGTACTTTCCAAAAGATTAAGAGTGATCTCGAAACGACGGTATTTTTCCATTCAGCAGGGCCTGGCCATACATCTCGACCTCTCGAAAACGTAATCTGCGGCTCTGCTCTTTCCGCATCGATTCTGAGCACGTAGTTGATTTTAATTTCCAATGAATGTACTACAAATATTCAAATTGACTTTTTATAATATTCTTACAAAGAAAGTACTATTCGAGAAAAAAAAATAGTGAGAATCTGTGATATTCGAAAGGATTTCTTTTAATCCTTTGATTCACCTACAGGATAATTAAAAGGTGATTTTAAACAAGTTTAACTAGAATTATATTATCAGGAGAATAGACAGTTTAGGATACTAACCTACGTTTAACTAGTATTTTAACCCTCTATTGCCTTTTGTTACTCTGAAGTAACAAACCTATTTTACGTCTTTTATTTTAATTTTATGATTTGTATTATTTTTGATTTGTATAATTTTTACCAATGAAGTTTAGACCATTGTACACCGTTGTAACGTGAAAGTAACAATATGGCGGCACAATCTGTTACGAAAGAACTGTGAGAGATTCAAATTTCCCTCGCCAGAAAATCACTTTGAGTCACTTGACAACTGGCCCATTGCAGGACTAGTACTTATTTGTGTCTTTATTCTTTCGGAAAATAAATGGAGATAGAAGTAAGTGTTATTTACTAATATACATGTTTATAAATTAGTTAATATTAATTTAGTATGTTTTTAAATAGAAAGTGTGTTTGTTTCCTAGAAGTAATATTGGGCATCTAAGTAACGTGAATTCAGTCGTCTTCAGGCGGTATGAGTAGAATGCCCAAGTGTTGTGCTGTACCACAACAAATGTACGAGCGGCGTTGATTTAATGGATCCCCTGACAGCGTTGTATCATACTAAAATCAGATCCAAAATTTGTGTATCTCTTGGATCTCACTGACGTCAATTCATGGCTGCTTGGCAGCCGACATTGTGAAGCTTGCGGGATAGGAAAAAGAAATGAACTACCCCTGCCAGATTTCAAGTGAGTATATATACAACAAAGACACGCAGAAGAAAAGAGAAAGACCAACATCATCATTGTTGGGAAACGAAATTGAAAGTAAAAGAAAAAGAGGAACAAGTGCATCAAACCAGAGAAAGAAGTAAGGAAGGATGAGATAGGCCGCTGGTCGCAATTTTCTGAAGAATGAGGAAACAGTAAGAAACCTATTCCCAAAAGTAAAATATTCAAAATTCAACTCGGTTACATGCCACCCTTCAATTGCTTTATTCAATTTCACACAAAATATATTAAACTCGTAAAATATATTATTTTACGAGTTATTCTCTTACTTGTATAATAATTTTACAAGTAAGAGAATAAATAAATATGTTTATTTTGTGCAGATATTAATATTTTTAACAATTTTATCGATAATATATTTGTAAACTAATTAAACAATGTATTTCAAACAACTAAACTGATTTACCTTTTTACAAATGTATATTTACCTAAAGAAAATATTCCTCAAAGAAATACTTACTTTTGGACAGAACTGCCCAATGTTGCTTACTTACCAAGTACATTGTTACTTACTTTCTCACTTACTAAGAAACAAAGCATTTTCGAAATATTAAATTCAAAAAAGTTTCTGAACGTACTCTAGTGTTTCATGAAGCAATATAAGACTTCGCAAATATAATTTTTTTTTGACACCGAAATAAAAATTTGGGCAGTAGAGGGTTAAAAGAAATATATTTAAAAAGTGTATTACTGACAGAACACTTAAATTATCAGAATTTCCGGATATTAGTATAGAAAAACAGCCATTCAAATGTGCATGTACTGACCTTACAAAAATGTTAAGAGAAGAATAATTATTAATTGAGAATAATTGTTAATAATATTCAAAGAAACTACGTATCGTGAAGAGAGAACAAAAAAAAACTAATTTTCTTTACTCGTCTTCCCATACGTTTTCTGCTTTTGAGATTTTTTTCTACGTAACTTTTAACCCTTTTTTCATATTTCCTAAGCCCGCAGAAATTGAAATAAAACTACTCTGCGTCCGGCCATGTGAGATGGATCTACTGTTTTGTTAGACACCCAGAAACTCGGGAAAATACAGTAACATTAATGAATTTCGATTTGGCCTGAAAAATGCAAATATTTGATAGTGTTCTTCCGCTTATTTCCATACTGTATCTGCCGACCTAATTCTTATACTCAGCGCATTACTGCTTACGGTGCAGCTGATACGTGATAGCAAGGCTTCAAGGGACTGGCCGCCTGTCATTAAATATTTACAGTTCACTTGATTCGTCATGCAACAACAACGTTTTTGATATTATTGATATGTCAAGAACTGTTTTACTGTATACTTTAAGCTTTGCTATTGTAATATTCGGGAAGACTTTTCGTGAAGATATTTAACTTGTTGCATTGTGAAACGAGTGATTCATTTATCCTTGAGCAGTATAGGCGCTACTTTTTGGAAGGCCATTTTGTGTGGTTTTGTTCAAAAGCATTTTTGCTTCTGTAGTCAATTCGTTTGAACTAAATCTATATTCATTTGATCGACTCCTTACTCAGGAGCAATAGCGACATTTCGAAAGGTTTTTTTTTCAGACAAACCTCAGTCAGGGGTATAAAAATCTGATGCATTGGTTTAAGCAAGTTATGCCCTTTATATATTGTATTTTATATTTCTTAACTTTAATAAATCGAATTGAAAAAAGGGTCATTTGTTTTGTTGGCAGCGGATCGGGCATAAAGAATTCAATAATCTTGTAAGGGTATGAGGTATTCAATTACGTGTTTTATTGCAGGTCCATCAACACGTGGTAATGAAATACTTAACCATAATATAGTTTTTGCTCTGAAGTATTCTGGAGGATGCAATTCTTTAGCATCGACGCATCATTTCAACCACGACCCATGCCACAATCTATCCCGGAAAGTCCGCACCTTCAATGTTAATGGCCGCAGACTTTATTCGTTACTTAGTTGGGTTGTTGCTGAGGAGCTAGAGAGGCTGTACAGCGTTTGTTTATATGAATAAAAGAAAGAGACATTGACAGTTCCGTAAGTTTTGTTAGAAGACCGGACTGAGCCAATGGGAAGCAAAGAAATGTGTTTTCGAATCAATATGGAACAATGCCCGAAGTGATGTGGAAAACCTAGAAAGATTCTGAAGCGCTCTTCAGTCATGCCGCTAAGAGCGTTGGGGAAGGTACAGATGGTACATGTGAATGGACACAACAAGCAATGCAGTTATGCAGTTAGAGCGGGGAACGAGTGGCGAGCATCTGATAGCACGAGGAGTTACAAGAGTGCATCAAATATTAACATTTTCCATTGGATGTAGAGATGAAACGCGGAGAGGGTCTCAAAAAAACATTATTATTTATTGTAACAAAATAGATTTATATTCGTTTTGGAAGCACGAGCTCGTGGGGTGATTACAAACGAAAAGAAGAAGCAAAAAACAACAACAAATCAATAAGTGTTTCAAACGTTTTTGTTAATTTCTGAGTAAGCGTGGTATAATTTTATTAGTGACACTCTATTGTCATAGGAATATTTAGAAGTAGACATTGTTCATCTGCCAAAATAATTTATCTGGCTACTAATCTTTTATTTTTAGGATGTTTCAAAATTTGGTGTCCAAACTGTTGATAGATTGATGATTTCGGGCGCGTGATCTGCTAAGGTTATTAGTCCAGTAAGTGTAGTGCATGCTTTCAGCGCTGGAGGTAGCGGTGATCTTCCCCTGCCGCCTGGCGAGATATGCCGTCGGCCAGCGGGATTTTCCCCAACTAGCGTCTCCCACCAACGCGGCACCGCCCCAGCCGGGACAAGCTCTGAGCTCCCGACTGGTCTGCCGACAAGTGTGGTAGTGTAGTACATGTGAGTATGTGTGTAAGTAAGGGTGAAGATAGGACAAGGAAGAGGAAAAAAGGTCGCGTGTGGTCCGTGGCCCGTTTTTTTTTAGAGTTCTGCTCCGGCATTCACCTGATGTGGATCGTAGAAACCACGGAAATTTATCGATCAGAGCAGCCAGTCGCTAGAATTCTCCTCCAAACAGCGACTGGATTCCCGCAAGTTGTCTTGCTAGTGGCAAAATTCCTGCCACCATCAGGACTCGAACCTTAAGACCCCCTAAACTCTGGAGCGAACATAAATACATTAATTTTATAAAGTCCTTTTTGGAATGTAATCGAGAACTGAGAATACGCATGTTACATCCGTACTCGACAGGGCCAAAGTGTAATCGTAAGGCCTCGAGACTGAAAAACATTCCGACGTCACGACGGTTCCAAAATACTTCGGTCGTTGAGAAAGGTGTCGGAAACGGTTGTCCGAAGGCGTTCCATTGTGTAAGACGTCGAGTTATTTTTTTTCTTTCTCGTGGGAGTCAATGGAGTGTTTTGTCCTACCCATTCTTCCTGAATCAGCAAATAAACTTGATCGCTTAGAGGTGGCAAATGGGATGGCAACCGCAATCGACACATCAACAGCAACAGACATCGACAGTCGAGAGGCCCTCGCCCACGGATGCAAAGCGAGCGCCCTCAAAGGCCCGGGGGAGGGGGAAGGGAGGGGGGGCGACGCGGCGCAGCGTGGCGTCTGCATTAAGGCGATGACAGCGGCTGAGAGCCGTCGACGACGGACAATAGACCTGCGCCTCTCGCCGCCCCGCACAAAGGCAGGCAGGCGTTGCGAGGCGGTGCGCGGCGCGGCGCGGCGCGGCGCGGCGTGGCGGGGAGCGGCGTTCCTCGCGCAAGTACCGCGGATGCTCGCATATTGCTATTGTGACACGCGTCGATGTTTATCACGTAATTCGGGGACGGCGCGGCGCGGCGAGGGCCTCTGCGGGGCTCTGCGGCCGGATGCGATGAGGTGCGTGGGAAGCGGTGCGCGGGCGGCCGGAAGCGGCTCTCGTCTTTTTGCAGCGCGGAGACTAGGCTTTTGTTCGCTCCCTTGGCGTATCATTCGCAGCGACGCCCATTGGCACACGGCACCGATCAAGAGATGGGGAACAGTGATTCTCCCAAGCTCCTAGGTGCCAAACGTTCGAGTCGGAGATTTTCGGAATGCCTAAGTTATTAAGAAAAGGAAGTTGAATGAAAATTGCATTGCCTTGTTATCTTTCTACAAAGTACTTTTTATCTTTTAATGTGTAGCTGTCTTCATCACGGCTAACTTGCAGACGGCTCCGTCAAACATGTGTGCAGGTCAAATGTGAAGACAGCTATGTGTTTGAAAAGTTCCCAGATGATACAAGTAACGATAGAAAGACGATTTGTTTTTTGTGTTAAAGCTATCACAACGACCCACAACACATGTAGGATCCGTTTAGTTTTCTGTAAAGATTTTAAATATACTATTTAATGTACTACTTTTTCCACTATCTGATCAAGAATAAACATTTAGTTCTCACCAGATCGACACGAACCATGCCTATTTTTCAAACAAAATTGGCTTTTCTCCCAAGACTAAATTAGTTGAAGAAACTCTTATTGTGAGACCCTGATACCGAAGAAGTAGATACATCTTGCAGCAGTATGTATTCAAATACGTCCTCTAACACACTGTGTAGTCAGCATTCACGGTTTGTGAGTCCTTGATACCGAAAAATTGGTTGACGGTAAAATGTCTGTCTTGTCTGCCCGTCTGTCCGTTCAGTCGTTCCGTTCAGACAATTTTCTCCAGAAGTGATATTCCCGATCGATCAGGCCGATCTCAAGGACCTGTGAATTTGAAATCTCAAAAAGGTGTTTATTCCGAATACTTTTTCTGAACATTGCTCGCAGTTTTGTGGGCGTTTTTGTAGTTCATTACCTACAAAGCTTTTCGGTTTGCCGTTTGACTTGCCGTTGAATATCTTGGATGTAGTTTCATGGATGTAGTTTTCTACAAGGCTGCAGACAACACGGGAGACGTTTCTAATGTCGAAACAATGGGAATAATGTTTCAAGGATACTGTTCCTACGCCATTGTTAAGCGTGTTGTATGGAAAGGCGCCCTAAAAGTATGTTGAAACAATGCTTCCTCTAAATAGGCGCGGAAGTGTGAGAAAATTCTAATTTAGATAATTCTAGTTTTATATTTATCTCTTCAGGGGTCAGAAGAGACCCAAAGAATTGTAGTGCTATAAGCCAACTCAGTACACCGTACAAAATTTATGCGAGAATAGTAAATAAAATACAAAAAAATAATACTTCAGACCAACTAATACCAGAAGAGCAAATAGTTTCAAAAAGGGAGATTGACCGAAAAGAGAGAGATGTCATTGCTTTCACATTCAAAATAATAATAGAAGAGAGAAGAGAATATAACTGTGAAACCTACCTAAAATTTGTAGATAGAGTAGTAAGTAGATATAGTAGTAAGTAAAAGCCTTCGATAATGTAAATAGAGTACTGTTATGGAACATTCTGTGGAGAACGGTCTACTCAAAACACTTCATGGAAGTTATAAAAAGGTTTTATTACACAATAAGTTATCAAACTGGTTTTATGACCAAGGGATCTATTTCAAAACAACGTTTTTAAACTTGTTTATATGCAAATGCCATGTGTTAGAACAAGGCACTGAAAATAAAGTACTGATATCAGGAAAGAAATAAGGCAAAATGCAACAGATTAGTCTCAAAATATCCACAGAAAAATCAAAACTAAGGCATACAAAGGGAAACAACCAGTGATGACAAAAATTGTGAAATGTGAGAAAATAATTGAACAAGTACAATGTTTTAAATATCTACATTGCCACATTTCGTTGGCAGAGATTGTTTTAGACAAAAAATATTTATTGATTTAGACAAAAAATAAATAAGTTTAGAAGTATTTGTAGTGAAATACATAGAGATTTAAGGAGAGAAATATGAATGATTGTTTTTAAAACTGTAGCTGCAACAACGCTAATGTAGGTAGCGAAGCAAGAGTAACATCAAAGTAACTATACTAATAAAAGTAAATTCAACGTAACCGACATCGATATAATAAAAAGTAGGGTATAAATAGCATGAAAGTTTTACAGGCTCATCTTCTGGATGGTCGTTGTGTCATTGCAAAGTCTGGCAAATATTAATAAAACATAAATGAAGAAAATAAATAATTTAAATGATATGTTGGTAGATGCACCAAGATCACTATTTCCCCCCTGTTGCTAAGAGCAGATTGGTTCGTAATATACTCCGCCAGAAGTCGGTAGTGGTGTAGCAAAATTGGTACCTAATAGTTTGCTAGATATTATTAGCAGTGCGTAAGATAATTTTTTAAACGAATGCCAATAAGCTGTAAAATAAATTACAGAAAATTATAGTACTTTGTTAAAAGTTGAACTAACTACATTAAAAATAATAATCATAACACGGTGGTTTACATAAAATTGATATTTTGTCTGTTTCACAAGAATTGGATATAAAGAAAGCCCGGGTAACGCCGAGCATTTTGCTGGTAGCCGACAACTTCAGAATCCATGCAGCAGAAATGAAATTGACATGAAGCAATCTTTGCTATATAACTTAATATAAATAAATCCGAGGTAAGAAAGGAATTGAGAGTCGAACCACTGCGGAGAAATAAGAGGAGAGGTAGGAGGACGGGCAACACATGCAGAGGAATAGGAAGGCCAAGAGGGAAGTGCGTATGGTTCTAAGACCCAACCCTTCAAGGGCCGAACGAGTTCAATAAGTAACACATTATCATCCAGAAACTGCTGCTTATAACTTTCTCATATATACATATTATGCAAAAAGTAATGTAATGCTGAACTAGTGGACCATGCACTTTCTTCCAGTACTTTCACGCAAAATTACGCGAAAACACTAAAATTTTCGAAAAACAGTACATGACCTTATTTCAAAATCTTTCTTTAAGGAACATATTTTATTAAGGGAAAATATATATCTTGAAAATTTTTGTTGTAGGAAGACCTTGAAAAAATTTGGAATTTTGCAATTTTCGAAAAAATAATGTTTTCAACGAAAATGAGACCTGCACTACTCTATTAAACAGAATTCACACTTTTCACACACACATCAATTTTTTTTTAAAAATATCCCAGAGGCTCCATATAATGTACCCTTAAAATTAAAATATCAATTTCAAATTCAAAGAGACGCGATATTAGCGAGAAAGATTGGGGAATATCAATTTTGGAGAAAATCGGTTGAACGGTTTAGCCGTTAGTGTTGTTCACACACGGACGAACAGACGTTTTGCCGTCAATATATGTTTCGATATGAAGAACCCACAAAACATGGATTCTGGCTACACCACGTGTTAGAGGATATTCTCTAAATTTAGCAGCTTATCTACTTTTTCGTTACCAGAGTCCCTGTAATGACCGTTCTTCTGCCATTTTTCGCGCAGCATTACATAACTTTCTCTCTACTCCGTCGCGCGAAAAAATAAAAACAAACTAGGGGAGATACAACAACACATACTTCATCGCATTATTCCTAAAGGTTAAGCAATATTACACTACTTAATGAACATGCAAAAGCGTTTACAAGCAGCAAAAACTTTTTCTCCGTGTCGAGATTCCAACGTCTTTATTTAAGATCTTGATTTAGATTATCATTCGACAAATGTTTTTTGATTCGCCTCCTTCAAAATGCTTTTTTAATCAACTCCACGGTCCCCAGCAATAAGAAATGGAAAGTGAAAAAACCCACTTTGCCATTTACCCGCCCTCCTTCCCTTGTTATTAAGGTCCGCCGTTGTGCGAGGCAGCGCCAGTCGCTGCCGCGGCGGCGCGCGAGGTATGCCGCCCCCCTCCGCCCCCTCTGCCCCCTCTACCCCCTCCGCCCCCTCCGCCCCCTCCGCCCCCTCCGCCCCCTCCGCCCCTGCCGTCGCTTGTCCGTCCGCGCGCCCAGGTGCGGGCAGCGCCGCGGCACAACAACGAAATATTTATCGCAAATTAGCCGCCATTTTTTCCCCGAGTGCCCCGCCGGTGGTGCCGCATAACAACATGGCGGCGCGCGAGTGAAGGCGTGAAAGGCCACCTAATTGCGAGTGTGGGAGCGACGGCTGCGCCCGCGCCGCCTCCAAAGGGCGGAATGCCGACAGAGGGGCTGATAGGTGCCCGGCTCGCGGCCTCCTATGCCAGGCGAGGGGGGACGGGGGCGGGGGTGGGAGTGATGGGGGCTGTGAGGTCGGAAGGGGGGGAGGGCGGCGGGTTTTTCTCAAAGGCCAAGATGACAGCTGCGGTGAGGGCCTTCACAGATCCTATGCGGGGGGGATGTAAGGCAAATACTTCTAGAGAAGAATGAGCACCACATCCAAACGCACAAGCAAGTTGATGACCGGACTCGTACAATCGTACTTTGTTTTCTTTCTTCAGATTTAATGTATTATTTTTATTTTTTATTTCTAGATAAATACGAAACATACGTATTTTATCCTTCCATCACGCCCTCTTCCCTAGTTTCCGCTCTTGTCACACTTGTCAGAACCCTTTACCCAAAATGACGTATTTATTACATATTACAGTTTTGAAAGTTACCCGTCAGAAGAGCAGGCTCAATAACGTGTGCGTCACCATCAATACACTGATTTATTTAAAATGTATATAATATATTATATTACATACACATTCGTTTTTTATATGAAAGTTTTATTTAAAAATTAAAATAAACATTAAGAAATCGAAGAATCACTATAATTGTATTTAAAAAAAACACTTCTGTCGTTTCTACTTTTTCAGATTTCTGCGATAAAGGTGTCTGGTGATGAAGTTTTTGCTCTCGTGAAAATTTTGCGTCTTTAGACTCGTTCACATTTTGTGCAAGCGTTTCTGGCACCTCTCCGTCTTTCTCATGGCACAGTAGTATGCTTTCGGCTTACAACTTCGTCAGGGCAGATAGTAACGAGGGC
Source organism: Teleogryllus occipitalis (assembly GCA_011170035.1). Lineage (NCBI taxonomy): Eukaryota > Metazoa > Arthropoda > Insecta > Orthoptera > Gryllidae > Teleogryllus > Teleogryllus occipitalis. The sequence goes on along the minus strand of BLKR01007239.1, from coordinate 30,837 downwards.
AGAGATACACCTCTTTGTCCACACATGAAAGTAAATGAAACAAGACCCAATGGAAATGCGCGTCCGCTGGGGTGCGGATGAAAGAGGAATGCATATACATCGAACGCCGCGGAGCAACAAGACCTTCCCCGAGGCCGGCGCGGCGCGGCGCGGCGCGGCGCGGCGCGGCGGGAGGATCTGCCCAGGCAGCACATAACGCCAATTACGGGGCGTTGTATGGCGCAGCGAGGCAGGGGGAGTGGGAGACGGGGCCAAGCCGCGCTTGGTGAAGCGGGGAGGAGCGGGGTGGGGCGGGGTTACGGTCAGTCGGAGCGGGGCGTGGCGGAAAGGAGAGGAAGGGAAAGGGGCGGGACTGGTTTTGGTGGGGTGAGTCAGAGCGGGGCAGGGGTAGGGTTAGGGTCAGTAATAGGCGGGCTTGGCGGGGAAAAGTTAGGATCAGTCAAAGTCGGCGTGGTGGGACAGGGCGGGGCGGGGGAGGGACTTGGCGTGGCGGGGACGCACGGGGCACGGCAGGGTTAGAGTCTGAGCGGGGCGGGGCAGAATTAGACTGTCATAGGCGGGCGTGGCGGGACAGAGTTAGGATCAGTCGGATCCGGACGTGGCGGGGCGGGATAGGGCGGGGCCTCGACGTGGCGGGGACGAAGGAGGCGAGGCGGGTTAGGGTCGGAGTGGGGCGGGGCAGGGCCGACAGGGCCTTAGCGTGGCGGGCACAAACGGAGCGAAGCAGGGTTAGGGTCGGTGCGGGGCTGGGCGGGGAGTGGAGGGGCGGGGCGGGCGTTGGAGCGCCCAAAGGCTCCCGTAGGGCACGCTGCGTTCCGCTGCCGCTCGCCGCCTCCGCTGCTGCGCATTTCGCGGCCGATTTCGCCCTTTGGCTCCGCCTTTGGCGCGCGCTGCTTCATTTGGTCTCCGCAGGGAGCCACCCTCTCTCCCCCCAAGCGCCCCGTTATTTGCATGCGCGCTGGGCGGGAGGGGAGGGGCGCAGCAGGCGCTTCTTCCTCTCGCGCCGCTTTCTCTTTGGCTCACATTCAAATTAACACTGCAATTACAAAGCGTCCAAATCCACTCTTCTCTAGGATGCCTCACCAGCCAAATGACAATTCACCATCACTGTATTTGAGAAAACACCCAACTCACATTCAAGCCCTTGGAAAACTAGTGGTACTTACTCCCATTATGTGTAATTTTTGAGATTTTTGGAAATTCAAAGACGAAACTGAGACTTGCGCCATTTTATTACACACCCTTTGCTCTATCCGAGGGAAATATTTCATTAAAACAACTGGAGACTTTTTTGAGAAAATTTTGAAAAAATCAAGGCTTCAACTAAAGTACTCTAAAAAATTGAAATATCCTTTTGAAACTCTCTGGGCCAGTAGTTTTTCCAGATCGGTGGAGAAGATGAATTTTGGAATAAATCGTCTCAACGGTTCATGTGCTAGCGTTCACCACAGACACGTTTTGCCGTCAACCAATCTTCGGGTATCAAGGACCAACTTTTCGGTATTTTATCCGTCGTTCTTGAGCAGTGCAAGTTTTTGGAAAACAATTTCGTGTGAATATACTTAAAAGTCAATTACAATCACGGGACAAACTTATTTATTCATTAATGTGATGAATTTTATTGTGAAAATAGGAAGTTCAGCAGTAGTTTTAAGCACGTAACCTTGAGTGTGGTTTTTGGACGATGCCGCTTATTAAATCACCTTAATTATGATGTCTCTACAGCATTGTGAACCGTGAGTTTCAAGATTCCAGTGCCACCAGTGGCTCATTTTTGACGCACTACATAAGTGGAGGAGAATTCTGCAGGCTGCCGCTGTGATACAAAGTTTTTATTTGACCATCGGAGAAATGCCAGAGAATTCCGCTGCGTGCGCCGCAGTCGCAGTCACAGTCGCAGGGCTTGGCGCGCGCCGTGCAGAGCGCAGATAGCGTTGTCGCAGGGAGCCATGGACGTTCCTACCGCCCTAGGCCCTCCCCCCACCACCCTTCCGCCATCCATCCTCCGCCCTTCACCATCGCTTTTTGCCATCCCTCCACCGCCCTCCTCACACCACCCTTTCGCCCTCCGCCCTTCTCCCTTCGATCTCTACCCATCGCCCTTCGATATTGCCTTTCGCCATCATCCCTCCACCGCCCTTCCGCCATCCACCCTTCGCCCTTCACCACCGCCTTTCGCCCTCCCCCCACCGCCTTCCTCACATCACCCTTTTACCCTCCACCTTCTCCATTCGCTCTCCGCCCTTCGCCCAGCGCTCACGACCCTCCGCCCTTCGATACTGCATTTCGCCATCATCCCCCCACCGCCCTTCCGCCCACGACCCATCGTCCTTCGCCCACCGTCCACGACCCACCGCCCTTTGCCATCCCCCACCCCCCGTCACTCTCCGCTCCCCCTTCTCCCGTCACCCTCCGCCCACCACCTTCCGCTTTCCGCCCACCGCCCGCGCCGCGCCGCGCGCCCCGATCTGCGCCGCTCAAATTGAGCGAATTGGCGCTCCCCCTCGTTCGCGCCCTCCCCGCCGCCTCGCTCCGGCTGCCACCGCATCGCCTTCCCCTTCGACACCTTTGCGGCTCCCTCCCCCTCCCCACCCGCCCCCGCGCCCGCCTTCGCTCGCGGGCTTCAACGCGGCTGTTGAAATTTGCAAACCTCCCCCTTTCCAGCGCCCCACACCAATCCCAACGCGCGCCCGCGCCCACGCCCCCGCCCCCGCATCCAACATTCAACGTTTCGCCGCTTTGCCTAACTCGCGAATTTTCTTCTATTACAGGCGGCAGCGGCGCGGCGCGGCGCGGCGCGGCGCGGCACGGCGCGAGGGAGCGCTCCGCCGTGTGTCTCTGTGTTGTGCGCGCATCACAGACACTCGCGCCGGCGCATTTGCAATTCTTTGTGTGGCCGGGGGCGTGGGCGCATGCAAAGGAAGACTCATTTGCAGGGGAGGCGCCCCGGGGGAGGCAGGGCGGGTGCGAGCAGCATAAACACACAGTCGAGCGGAAAAACGACGCCAGACGACTTTCAGCCGCGGAAATGCGGCTCCGCTGCGCCCTCGGGGAAAGGGAATACGGCGAGAGCGCAGGCGACGGGCAGAGCGGAGGAGGCGAGGAAGAGGGGAACGACGGGGCGCGAAGGCAAGCACGCCGGGGGGGCGCAGAAGGGCGGCGCGGGGAATAAGGGGCGGGGAATGGAGAGCGGAGAAGTTGGGCGGGGAGTAGGGAACGGGAAGAGGAGCGAGGAAGTGCGCGGGTGAGAGGGAGCGGGGAAGGGCCGAGGGAAGCGAGGAAGCGGAGCGGTGAATGGGGAGCGCTGAAGCGGAGCGGGCAATGGAAAGTGGGGAAACGAAGTGGAGAATGGGGAGCGGGAAATAAGGAGCGAGGAAGGCGATCGGGGAAGCGGAGCGGTGAATGAGTGGGGTGGGGAAAGAGCAATGGAGGGGGAGCGTTGAAGAGGTTGCGGGGAAGGGGGAGCGGGGTAGGAAAAGTGAGGAAGCTGAGCGGGGAATGTAGAGCGAAGCGGGGAATGGAGATCGGAACGGGGAAGGGGGAGAGGGGAATGAGGAGTCTTGAATGGGGGCGGGTAAGAAGAAGCAGTGAAGAGGGAGCGGGGAAGGGTAGTGAGGATGAAGAATGGGAGTGGGGAAGGAGATCGTGCGAGGGGAACGAGGACGGAGAGCGAGGAAGAGGGGGAATGGAACTGTGCGGGGAAGGAAAGCGGGGATATTTTGAAACAATAAAACACAAAAAAAAAAAAACAACACTTTTTCGGTATCAGGGGACGGCAAAACGTGTATTTCCATTGAAATCTCGAAACCGATTTTCTGAAGTATTACATAACTTTCTCTACATTGTGTATAGAACAGTGAAGGGGGAGTGGGGATACATATATACTTACGAATACTAAAAAGTAAAAATTGAATTGTCGAAAAAAATGTTAGACTTTAAAAATCAAAAGAATCCATCAAAATACCATTCCTGCTATTTTGTTCAATTCATTACATCAATACGAAAAGCTTCCACGAAAATTTTGGAGCCGTTTTTGAGAAAATCTTCGTTTTAAAATTGCCCACATTTGTCTCAAAATTACGCGAAAACTACTAATATTTTCACAAATGTGTTTGATATTAATTAAAGAATTAATTTTGAAGAACACTTAAACTGTTTTGAAGCTTACATCTACAATAGACATCTACAATAGACATCTACAATAGACATCTACAATAGACATCTACAATAGACATCTACAATAGACATCTACAATAGACATCTACAATAGACATCTACAATAGACATCTACAACAGACATCTACAACAGACATCTACAACAGACATCTACAACAGACATCTACAATAGACTTGTGAAAATTCACAGACGGTCGTGCCCCCCACCCCCTGAGCGACAGCGGACACACGGCGTTTGTGACATCGCGTCACTTCCACTTCACGCTTTAATTGACGGATGTTACGACGAAGAAACAACCTTGAAAGACGGAGATTTTAGTGTTTGTTAAAAGAAGAGAAAATGCGACAGTTGTTTTTTTCCAGTTCACATTTTCGATAGTTTGTAAATGATTTTGGATTTCCATATTTTATTTCTTAAAAGTATTTTTTTCAGTAAGAATTGGAAGTTGATGTGTGTAATGAATTTACGATATGTGCATTGATAACTCCATAACTTTAAGCCTCGTCTATTGAAAGATCAGAAAATCTATTGATTGGTTATTCCCGGCGCGTCAACTGCTAGTCATTAGTCCCGTATGTATGAAGCTTTTTTTTATCGCGGGAGATGGCGGTGATCATCCCACGCTGGATGGCGAGATCCGTAACCGACCAACATCCGACCTATGACGACCTACGTCGGGGATTGCGTTGCACCGCCTCAGCTGGCACAAACTCTACGCTCCCGAAATGTGGGGTTGTGAAATGCATGTGCTTGTGTAAGCCAGGGATTTAATAATAAAAGTTTAATAACACATTTTTGAGCGATTTTTGAGAAATTTTGAAAATGTTGACGATGCATGTAAAGAACCAACAAAAATCAAAATATCCGTTTGAAACTCCCAAAGCCGAAGGATCGTTCTCATCGATAAGGGATATCAATTTTTGGTGAAAATCGCTTGAACGGTTTAGGCGCTAGCGTTCACCACACAGGGACCGACCGACAGACGCACGGACGGACAGACAAATATTTTGCCGTCAATCGATTTTTCGGTATCATGGACCCGCAAAACATGGATTCTGGTTACATCACGTGTTACTAGAAGTAATTTACTATGAAAAGGAATAGTCGAATTATCGACTTTTATTGTAGGGCCCTAGTAACGCCAGAGTTTTTCTGTCGAAAATTGGCCGTTTTGCGGTGCACGATTACAATACGTTCTACCGGGAGAAATTGCTCAGGGCATCAACCGATATCACTGCAGTCCCACTGACCGGGAGGTTCTGGGTTCCAGTCCCGACAGGCAGGATTTTCGACACTAGCTTTTGAGCTAGGGTCGAATTCAGTCGCTGTCTGGAGAATAATTCGAGCGGCCGGCTGCTCTGATTGGTAGATTTCCGTGGTTTCTTCGATCAACACCAGGCGAATGCCGGAGCAGTACCCTAACAAATGGGCTACGGACGGCGCTCAATATTTCCTTCTTCCTTGTCCTATCCCCCACACTTACACTAACATGCGCTACCATACATACCGGGAGACCGGTCGGGGACTTAGGACTTGTCCCGGCTGGGGCGGTGCCCCGCTGGTGGGAGATACCTGGGTCGGGAAAACCCCGCTAGTCGACGGTAAGTCGGCGCCGGATCTCGCCATCCAACGGGGGAAGACCTCCGCCACCTAACGAGTTAAAACATGCACTACACTTACGGGACTAATGACATATGTTGACGCACCCGGAACCACTAACAAGCAGCCAACCAACAATACTTTCTCTTCTTACGAAGTAAGGGCGAGAAAGTAAAATTCAAAACTGGAGTTGGTTCACCAATGTAAATACACTTACAAGTAGTATGTTTATTACTTGCATGTTTTCTTTAACTCGGGAGCAAAAATGTTTAGTTTTCAAATGTTGCTAACCTCACTCAGATGGTACTTGTATTCATCAATAGACTATTTATATTTAAAGAGTGGGGAGATAATTTGGAGCTCAAGAAATTGTGCGCAGATAGTACTTCTCCCGTACACGTGATGTACTGTTTTTACTGTTCTTTGACGAAAATAAATCAAATCAACATATGGCATTCTTATAATTATTCGCAATTATTCGAAATAGTCAAATCCACTCATAGTTTTATGGCGGAGAACGTTTCAGCGATAGCGTTTCTACTGTCCCACTCTTGCAGACTACATGGCACAAAAAACACGAAGCATTCTCTGGCGAGAAATGAAAAATTTCGCGAGCGCTGAAACAAAATAAAACGAGCGACGCTGCGCGCATTGAGGCAGAGCGACGGGAGGGGTTGGGCGGGGCGGAGCGGGGCGGGCAGCATCGAGCGTGTTTTCGAATTCAGAACGAGAAGCGACGGTCCAGGTGCAGGAGCCTCCGCGAGAATAAAAATTACCGCACGCGGACGGCGCCAAGGTAAAACGCGCGGCCGCCCCCGCCCCCTCCCCCGCCGCCGCCCCCGCCCCGCCCGCGCCCGCGTCGGCTCCCTTGGGCTCGTTCGCGGTGGTGGACGCGACTGCAATGGCGTCGTTGAGGTACACGCTGCAGGGGCTGACTTACAATGGCGGTGAATTTTCACCGGAATAGGTTGAAGTGGGTGATTGATTTGATATGTTTATGTGAAGTCGTAGGATTCCGGGGCCTGAGTCATATGGATGATCTTGGCTGTCCGGGTGACGCCGCGTCGAAGGCTGTGTTGCCGATGTTTCGACCATCTTTTCGTGGTCTTCCTTAGGGCTGGTCTGCCCTGGAGTGACTGGAGTGACTCCAGCCCTGAGGAAGACCACGACAAGATGGTCGAAACGTCGGCAACACAGCCTTCGACGCGGCGTCACCCGGACATCCACTTGATATGTTTATGATGAAATGTCGGTAGAATCATGAACACTCGACCAATCGCCGTCATCGGTCCCGATATGCCCCCGTCGCACGCCTTTTGACACCCCGGCGCCGCGGAGGTCCACAAACTCAAAACGGCTCCGTGACCCGTCGAGAGTCGGTGGCGCGTTCCTATTGAATGCGTGGGCGGTGGCGACGGCGTGGGCGGGTGCGTAATGACGGTGCGGCGTGTCGAGCGAGCGCGACGCAGGGCCGGAATGGGAGGGACGGTGGCTGAGGCGAGGGCGAGGAAGCGGTGGGCAGGCGGGCAGACATGCTAATTGTGTTGGTCCCTCCGGTAGTTGGCGACGCTTTATTGCATTATTCAAATGAAGTGAGTGCGGCAGCTCGGCGCCGGCGGCGGCTGCGAGCGGGGGCGGCTGTGGGGGTGGGGGGTCCGGGGGAGGCGGCGGCGGCGGCGCCCAGGCAGCCTCGTGCTCCGTTGCTTGAGCTTGTTGTGTTTTAACACCGGTGGAAGAACGACCAGGCAGGCAGGCAGGCAGGAGGACAGGAGGCAGCGAGGCAGGCTGGCGGCGCAGGCAAGGCAGAGCGGGATTCCGGAAGCAACATCACGCTTGTTAGCATGTCATTAAAACCGCCGCACAACACGGCTGCGCCCACGCGCTCTGCTCTCTCCGCCCCGCCCCGCCCCGCCCCGCCTCGGCGTCCGTTTGGGGAGCTTTGCGCCGCGCTGCTTACACAGCTTCCTGCTGGGGCGGGGCGGGGCGGGACGGGACGGGACGGGACGGGGAGGGGCGAGGTCGCCATGCTGCGTCGGCAAAGATTTCCCGCGGCTGCAGCATGGCCGTCGCCGCCGTCGGCGCCGCGGGCGGGGAAGTTGCGAGTTGGGGTGGGGCGGGGGCGGGGCGGGGGCGGAGGGGGAGGCGCGGCGCGCTCTGCTGGCGTCTCGCAAAGACACAGAGCTCCGCGCGCCGCGCCCACAAGTCCTTGCAGCTCCCCAACTCTCTCTCCCATTGCAGCTCTGCCACAAGTTCGCATTGCCACCCCAAAAATGGAATTACGAAACTGTACTTGGAATGAGTTTCTTACCAACTGTTGGTTTATGGAGTGATTTTTAAATTATATTTCAAATTGTATTACAAACAATTCTACTTTCACTATGCGCAGTTTTTTCAGCTCTCCTTTTGCTATTAGTGATAGATTTTCTTATTATAAGATTTGTACCATTTTGTTATTGTATATATTTTTTCTCCTATACATCACATACGGTTTTTTACGGTTCTTTGACAAAATAAAAAAAAAATAAAATAACAATTATACATTTTCATTTAAGGAAAATTCGATTATTTGCTCTCTTGAACTGGCTTCTAACTTCGTTGAGATCAGCAAAGTGAATAAACACCTAATTAACCATTCAAAACTGTAGGTGTACAAACCAGACATTCTTTAAAAAAACGTAATTTCCTTTCTTCTGATACGTTTTTGAATAAGATCTCATTTAAGAGTATTTACAAACATTTATTTTTTAAAATTTTATTCAAATAAAATTTATTTATATTCAAACTATTCGTTTGGAGAAATATAACCCGAATACTTGAGAATCTGGAGTAGAATATTCATAAATATTGTTTTTCTTGAAATCCCTGTTTGAAGTTATCTCATTATGCAGACATTATATTTTTTGTTAATTATATCTAAAACAGCAGTTATTGGGCAGTTATTGAGCAAGAGGTCCGACAACAATTGGGTTGAGTAGACTCTCTCAAGTATTGCAGGCAGGACCGGATTAACCAGAAGGCACGTGAGGCCCAGTGCATTGGGCCTATGAACACGAGGGGCCTACGATAGGGCCTCATGGTAAAAGTTCTACAAAGTTTATTTTAGGACTAAAAATAAATAAATCACATATATACCATATTTACAATGTTGTACAAAAAATACTATGTTTTTAAATTACCATTTAAACGTGTTTGTAAAAGAGTTATTTAAAAATCAAAAAAGGAGAACTCTTTCAGTCACATAATACGACGTAAATTTTGAATGAATGGGGTTATCTGTATTCTCATAAATTACTGTTTTTATTGCAAAAAATCTATTGTTGAAAGAGAAATTCGACCTGTGTTGGATGCAGTGCTCTACTCCTTCGACGCGGCGTCACCGAGAAAGCCAGGATCTTATGAATTTTTTAAAAAGCTCTTTAAAAAAGATCATAAACAATTTTTGAGATTTTGTGAAAACGATCATTTGTGTCTGAAATTTATGCCCTGTATAAAAGAGTTATTTTCTCAAAAACCGCTCCAATTTTTTTTATTAAATCTCTCTTCTTTTTTTATTAATTTTTTTTCGATGTCATCAATGTCGATGCTTAGAGAAGCGGATGGTCAAATCGCAGTGACAGTCAAACAGATCCTTCTGCATGCGAATTCTGCAGATCGCATATTCTATGTGGCCAAAAGAGATGGAGGTCTGGGCTTGCGGCAGCTCGTGCGACACTTTCCTAGGGTTGCACTGAACATATGTTCACGATTATTCTAATATGCAGATCTTATTTGCAGATGGCTGATCTCCTGTTCGGCTTTCTACCCACGGACATTAAAGACAGCCGCGGACATAAAGAAGCTTCGACATAACAAAATATAAGGGTTTGCAAGAATAAATGCGCAATGACGAGGTAGCCGCCTGAAAGAAGCTGGGATCCCGAAGGAGAGCGATGAAGACGCACATAAACAATCCGATTAGGAATGCCTTTTTGCGAGACTATACTATTCTGAAACCAGATCTTTTTATCAGGGCACTCCAATTGATATCAAATACCGCTGCCAATAAATCTACCCTAACTGAGAGCATCAGAGAGGATGTATGTTGAAGGAAGTGCAATATAGCGTTAGAAACCATGAACCACATACTGGATCAATGCACATTATTAAGCCATCAAGAATAAAAGATCATGTCAAGATCAAAAACTTCATAGAAGTTTTAAACGTCTTTAAGTGCGAAGTGCTATGTAACCCTCGGATGCAATCATGAATTTACGTACTCCATTACAAAGGTGGGGTCAGTTTGACCCCAGGGTGATAAATTATAGTTCTGGGTTTCTTTTTCTGAATCATATTCTGGAATTTGATCATTAACATTTTCACAATCGGAAATCATTCAAAATTACTTTTTTTGACGTGATATATCGGTAAAAGAATAGAAGGATGGGGTTAGGGTGTCCCCATAATTGTAACGGCGCATTATTTTTATTAAAAGAGCATCAGCATTTAAAAATCGTAAAAGTTAAAAAATATCGCTGTTTATCATAAATAAGACTGTAATACAGTATATCACGAAGACTCAGATCTCCAAGAAAAAAAATGTAGAAGTCACAACCAGAAACAAACATGGTGGCGTCAGATTGACCCCACATTTACCTCAGAGGGTTAATGAAGTGTATAAAAATTGTGTAGGGAATATCCAAGTTTTGTGGAGTTTTGATACCGAAAAATTGGTTCACAGCAAAACATCTGTCAGTTCTTGAACATCCTAGCGGCTAAATTGTAGGTAGGATTTTCACCGAAATTGATAATTTCTAACGGATCTGGATGATGTCGCGTACCCTTAAGTTTGAAACGATTAATTTAATATTTGGCGGAATTTTACATAAATTCTCAATATTTTCAAACTTTTCTCAAAAACGGCTCCACATTTTTTTTGTATTTTTTCTGTAATAGGTAAAAAGCAGTATTGAAATGGCTGTCTCATTTTATTTACATTTTTTGAATTTTCGAAAACTGAAAAAGGTTTTTCAACGTCTTCCTACCACTGCAATATTGAAAATAGAGATTTTTTTCTCTTAATGAAATCTGGTCTGAAATTTGGATCTTTAAATAAGGCCACGTATATTTTTTTAAAGATTTGAGTAGTTGTCGTGTAATTTAGGGTGAAATATAGTCAACTTTTGAAAACAATATTTTCTGGAAAACGGCTCCTAATTTTTTTCTTTCAACGTTTTGCGCGAATAGTACCAAATGGACTGAATAACATGACAAACACCATTTGATGCATTCTTTTAATTTTTCACAAATTACACAGTAGTAACGTTTGTTGATTATACGTAATTGCAATTGTGAGTAGTGAGACCCGGGCTTGTGACAATTTTAATTTATATAATTTTTGAAGTTGCATGGACCATAATTTAAAACTTACAATAAATAGAATAAGTAGAATGGATCTTTCTTTAAATTTACTTACAGTTGTATTTAAAATACATAATGTTTTTAATGACATACAAACAATTTTATGCAGTAGTGCACTTTGTCACAACCTGCCCCTCAACGGGGCAAGTTTATACTGGACTGGGGCACATTGTGAAACATATAAGAGAAGCTAGAATATTGTTATATTAAAATATAACAAACGTCTCTACAATGCTGATTCATTTACATGCTAACTTTTTTTAGTATAATCCGAACGGCAGTGAATATAAACATAATGTACTGCATTTTTAGTACAGTTTACACGACCCCATATCTTACAAGTTATACCCTGCACCCACCTGTTCTCTCCACCCTTTGATGTTTGAAATGGTTCTAAACAAACTAGGCATGGACACTTTTCCTCATCTTCGTACCTCTCGGATACGTCTTTTGTCTTTTTACGTCATATTAGATTTAGATCTTTGCTTAGAATCATAGCTTTTGACAACAAGCTTCTTTTTTGTTTGTTTTTTCTTTTTTTAGTATAGGTGTTTTCTCTAATCTCGCTTGTTGCTCTTACCGAATTCCTTGTTTAAAAGAAGTGCTACTTAAAATGGAAGATTTCGAAGTCTGTTCTCTTACGGTTGTTCCTCGAGATCCTGCTTTAGGAAGAGGTCTTATTTCCAAAGCACTAACCACAGATGTGGGTAATTCTTCTTCTACAACAGAAACAGCGATATTGCCTTCTCTGTTATTAACAACTTCACCAATTGCTTACGTACTGTTCCTACTCTAATTTCATGTATGTTCAAAATGTCATTTGCATTGAAACCGTATTTTTCGAAAACAAGGGACATCTATCTTCAGCGAATTATAATATAGAGAAAATCATCGCATTTCATCGTACACAATGCCAAAAAAGGGTGATTCATCCATTAAAAAGACAGATTAACAAAAGAAGACGTTATTGACAAAAGAATGAGTTATTAAAATTGAATAATTTCTATGCAGGGTAATATTAAAAATAAAACAAAATTTCCAGTTGAGAAAGAGGCCCTGATTTGAAATGAGTGTATTGTTAGCTCTTGATTGCCCTCCCATAAGGAGCAACGCCCCGACTGCGTTAAATGCAGCGCGGGGCGAGGGCAGGGGCCGGTGTCCTCCTCGAGCAGAGCCCTCCGCTGCTTCCGGAAACGAAAGCCGACGCCTCCCGCGCCGCAGGCCCGGCTCTTCACCAGCGCCTCACACGCCTCGCCTCGCGTTCAAATATTTCCGATAGAGGTGCGAGGGGACAGGGGCATGGGCGGGGGTGGTGGCGAGGACAAGTGTGGGGTGGAAGTAGGGGCGGGGGCGATGACAGGGATGGGGTAGTGGCGGAGGCAGGGCGGGGATTGGGAAGGACGGCAGGGGTGGGGTGGTGTTGAGGGCGAGTGTGGGGGTGGAAGTAGGGGCGGGGGGCGATGACAGGGATGGGGTAGTGGCGGATGCAGGGCGGAGATTGGGACGGACGGCAGGGGTGGTATGGTGTTGAGGGCGTGTGTGGAGGTGGAGGCGCATCGGAAAGGAGCGCTGGAGGGAAGTTTGAGGGCGAGTGAGGTCCTCGGTCCAACGCTCGCAGTTTAAAGCTCTTTTTTTCAACATTACAAAAAATTAAAAATTGTCTACAGGAATTGGATAAAATTAGATTATCTTCAATTCTGTAACAAAAAAATCCGAAGCATTCTGAAACAAAAAAATCCGAAGCATTCACAAATGGTGGAGAGTAAGGGTTGTTGGGGGGGGGGGAGTTGTTTCCGATTACAGGTACCACGTAAATCTACACGATAGGCATTTTGGCAGAATCGCTATTGGAATATTTCCAAATACACAAAATCTTCTATTAATGATCGATATGAGGATGATTAGAGAATGGATTTAAATGCAAATGCATATTTTTCTCCTCCACGGAGAAAGTATGCTCACTTGTTATGTGTGTAAAATATCCAATTTCCAATAATTAACAAATGGAGTACCCTATTCAAGATATTTCGTTTTCTTCACTAGCATTACATTTCTGCAAACTGCTCGCTCTTATGAGCATTTCCCTTCAGGCCTTTATGATTATTCACATTCACTTCCAAGTACATTTGATTGACTGATTGTTAGTGATTCCGGGCGCGTAAACTACTATGGTCATTAGTTCCGTAAGTATAGTGCGTGTTTTTTTGCTCGGGAGGTTGCGGTTGTTTTCCCCCGCTGGATGGCCAGATCTGACGCAGACCAACCGGCGGTGTTTTCCCTAATCAGGTATCTCCCACCTGCGGGGCACCGTCGCAGCCGGGACAAGTTCTAAGTCCCCGACCGGTCTCCCGGCATGTGTGGTAGCGTAGTGCATGTTAATGTAAGGGTGTGTGTAAGGGGTGAGGATAGGACAAGGAAGAGGAAGGAAAGATCGCACGCGGTCCGTGGCCCGTTTGTTAGGGTACTGCTCCGGTATGCGCCTGGTGTTGACGGGAGAAACCACGGAAAACTACCGATCAGAGTAGCCGGCCGCTAGAATTCTCCTCTAGATAGCGACTAAATTCGACATAGCTGACAAGCTAGTGTCGAAAATCCTGCCGCCATCGAGACTCGAACCTAGGAGCTCCCGGTCAGAGGGACTGCAGTAACATCAGTTGATGCACTGAGCCACCGCTCCCAGTTCCAAGTGCATTTGCATTTACGAGATTTGTTCTTGCTAATATCAATTTTTGTACCTGAATTAAGCAAGATTTTTCCCTGGGAGATTACGATCGTTTCGTATAAGATGTACCAAAGAGTTCATCTTGAAAATTTGTAATGTTTATGGAGTTTTGTATGTTGTGTATTGCGTTCAATTGAAAACATGACTATGGTGTTTCCCTCAGAAATCTTCCAAAATTGGATGCGAAGCCAAAAATGCTTTTCCTTTTCATGGTGTGAATATATTACTTGACAGAGTATATTCCAGTGCATGTTTTCGAAGATGTTATTATACATACGCACATGTTTACTGTTTACATGTTACATACATACATGTTTAATGGATTACATTGGCACACAAAATAAAAAAAGGTGCCAGACCCAAAGACTTGATACATACTCTGTGTATGTTGACGCGCTGAATCCGAATCTGAAGCCCGAATTGCGTCACCACACTTCAGTTTTTTAAATAGCGAAAAGTGACCTTGTATGTTTGGTTTTCGTAGGTTGTTGACACGCCCAAAGACTTGATACGTGTTTCTCTACGTATTTCGTCGCACTAAATCCGAATCCGAAGCCAAAATTCCGCCACCACCCTCCAGTTCCTTTTTGAATCGCAACCCGCCCCCCCATGAAATTTACCATTAAGCCATTTTTCGCGATTTAAAAAAAACTGGACGGTGATGGCGTAATTTTGGCTTCAGATTCGGATTTAGCGCAACGAAATACGTAGAGAAACATGTGTCATGTCTTTGGGCCTGACAATTTTTGAGTGTGTGTCTGTGCTATTAGAACATACAAATGTGGTCTCTTAATGATGAGATAGCTTTGCTTGCTTTGTGGACAATTCAAATGTCTCTTTTTCTTTCACTTTAAAGACATGGTTCTTTGTCGTTAAATTAATAAAAAAATCGATTTAACCTACAATATAAGATATAAGAAAATAAACCTTTTCCGTAATACTTTCTGAATATTTTGAATAAATTAGGTACTCGATCAATTCACAATTATTAACTGTTCTACTTCAGATCTTGTGTTTTCCTTAATATTAAGAAGAGAGAGAGAGGTTATTCTTTTTTGTAGGACAGTACTTGAGAAAAGACGCAAGAAGTGGCCAGTTATTTTTTAATTTCATAAATTTAATGAATTTTAGTGAATAGGATTGTATTTCTGAACGAATATTGTTTTGAGGTAGCAATATCCCCACTCATCTGCAGGCCTCGTCGGGGGCAGTGCGGCGACGGCTGGGTTTGATTGATTGATTTTTTCGTGTTTCTGAGCGCGTCAACTGCTTCGGTCATTAGTCCCGTTAGTGTAGTGCATGTTTTTTCTCGGGAGATGGCGGTGATTTTCCCTCGCTGGATGGCGAGATCCGGCACCGACCTACCGTCGGCTAGTGGGGTTTCCCCCTAACCAGGACTCTCCCACCAGCGGGGCACCGCCCAGCCGGGACAAGCTCTAAACTCCCGACCGGTCTCCCGGAATATGTAGTAGTGTAGTGCATGGTAGTGTAAGTGAGTGTGTAAGGGGAGAGGATAGGACAAGGAAGAGGAAGGACAGATCGCGCGCGGTCCGTGGCCCGTTTGTTAGGGTACTGCTCCGGCATTCGCCTGGTGTTGATCGGAGAAACCACGGAAAACTACCGATCAGAGCAGCTGGCCGCTAGAATTCTCCTCCAGACAGCGAAAATCCTGCCGCCGTGGGGAGTGGGAACCTAGGACCTCCCGGTCAGAGGCGCTGCAGTGGCATCAGTTGATGCACTGAGCTACCGCTACCGGTGCGACGGCTGCGGGCGGCGCGGGAGGTGCCTCTTGACCCGCGACGTGTGTTTGCGCGGGCGCTTTTTGCTCGTGCGAGGCGACGCGACGCCAGGCGACGCGAGGCGAGTGTTTGCGCCGCTGTCGAAGGCGCGTTCGCCAGCGCGTTCGCCTGCGGGCGCCGTGCGACCCGCCCGCGCTGTGCCACATTGTCTCGCTCGGCCGCTTGGCCCTACACGCGCCAGCAGAGTCGCCTTCCTCCCTGCAGCGTGGCGCAACTGACGTGGTCATTGTGAAAGGGTTTCATCGCGGAGGGTGGCGGTGTTTCTCGCTTACTGGAGGTGAGATCCTGCGTACACCCACGTCGGCTCTTAGAGATTTCCCCCTCCAGGTACCTTCCACGGCGGAAGACATCCCCAGCCGAGGCGAACTATGCTCCTGACTGATCTGTCGCCGAATGTGGTAGTTTAGTAGATGTGAGTGTAAGTAAGCGGTGAGGACAGGACAAGGAAGAGGAAGGAAAGATCGCGCGCCCTCCGGGGTCCGTTTGTTACAGCACTGCTCTCAGGTGTACATAGGAGGAAGCACGGAAAACTATGAGAGCAGTCGGCAGCTATAATTCTTCTCCAGACAGCGCTTGAACTCGACCTTGCTATCTAGCTAGAATTGAAAATCTGCCACCGGGTAGTCTCGAACCTCAGAACCTCCCGGCCAGAGTCGCTGCAGAGACAATGGAAATGCTCCCCCTGAGCCATCTGAGCGGCAGGACATTTGCGTCAAAGCCACGCCCTCCTGACACACAACGCTGAACTCCGTAAGTTCCAACTGCTTCTCATTTAGAGAGCTACAAGCTGCGAAACTCGATTCGATGTCCTGACACTAGGAGCGAGACCCAGGGGAAGCTAGGGGCACATTCCCCCACTTCACCCTAGAAATGTTTCAATATGAATAAGGAGCTTTACAATGTAATATTTTATAAACTTACAATTTAGTAATTTATTTCATGTTATGCGATACACTAATTTAATATGTAACTGCGTACATATAATGTGCACAAAGAAAAATAAGTGCCCTCACCTATAGGATTTTCTGAACACCGTCCTACTTAATATCAACTGACTATGAATAAGACGATACTGTCGAAACCGAAGAACAAACACGTCTAATATTGATTGGTATCGAGACATAATTTAAAATACAAGAAACTATAAGGATTTTACCAAAAATTTGTAGGATATTTCTAAAGATAGGATAGTTACATGATATTTTTAATAAATTGAACTCTCATGTTTCACATTTGTTTCGTATCAACATACATTTTAAGACTGTCACATTCGCACTTACAGTCTACATTTACGTAATTCTAACATTCGTTTTATTTTTTCCGGTAACTAGATTTATCCACTCCATAATGTGATTTGATATTAATAAAACGATGTTATCGATTCACACGAAACAGCACTAACAACAAAAAATTAACAACGGAAATGTATAATGTAATAAGGCTGCGAAGCACTTTGAGACTACTCGTATTTCCCTAGCGTTTTCCACCCCGCAAGGAGGCTATGTCCCATGTCGAGGGTTCGCCTCAAGGGTCCAGATGTGCAGTGGCGCGGCTTCATTCGTGAACAGGGGAACCGCCTTTCTCGCATTTTCATCAAGTTTAATCTCGGGAAGAGGCGGTGTTGAACGCATGCACAGAATGACGTCTTCCAACGTGGTCGGTTTTCCCGATTCCCAACTCCCACACACCCGGCAGTTGGCCGTCGTCCTACACTTTGATTATTCAAACACTCGCCTGCCCACCCGCGCGATTCTGCATTGTCAGTCTTGTCCTTCCATTGTGTTGTTTGTGTTTTCCAATGGTTCTCGACATGTTGACAGAATTGCTCATCCATTAACGACGAACTTTTAAGCCCGACTAATATTTGCTAGTTTCTACTTCTTCCTTCAACTTTCACTTTTGAGAACTTAGCTTTTTGTTCCGTTTCGACTTCTGAAGTTCGTGTTCAGAAAGCTTCCATTTGTTTTGCACTTAATTACGTGAGTTGAGTGACATGGTTGCAGTTAAATAAGTTATCATAGCACGGACGTAAGAAAGGTCAGCTGACTTATTATCAGCCGTAAGCATGTACTAGCTGAACCCTTGCGATTACACCGCACACAAGGAGGAACTTAAGAAGACTTACATAAAAAATAGAAAATACAAACAATACTATTAACGGTGAACCCAGAGTTAAAAAAGTTTCTAAAAATGTAATTGATATATTTTATATTTACAACAAGCCGGTCATTACAATTCTCCTACAGGCAGGGGTAAAATTCGACGCTATCTAGCCACCGTCGGAAAGAATAGACAAACGGGCCGACTTTTCGAAAATACAACACTTTTTCGTATTCGGTTCGGTCGAGGAACCCCAAAAGTGTATTTTCGTTAAAATATGAAAATCGATATTCCGCAACATAATTTCTCGCATATTGCCATTCTGTAACTCCATATACATATGTAAGTACTCGAAAATGTTATCTAATAGTGATACAGAATGGCAAATTTTTCCTGCACTAGTTAGTTTTCCATACACTTGACTCTCAGCTATCTCTTCAATTTTGGCCCGCCCTCTTCCTCGCTGCCATCTATTGGTTCCTACAAGTTCTACAAGGGCCTCTTGCGACCTCCTTTGCTGCTCTTGGGAGAAGCTTGGCAGCGCATTGGCATACCACGGCCATGTTCCAATAGATATTGCCATGGACCCATTACGCACACAAATTGCATACCGGTGGATTGTCAGGCCAATATATTATGAAAGTAAGAAAGTTCATGCGTAGTAACTCGGTCTCGGAATGCCCCTATGTCACGAACCGAATTAAAACAACTTTCGGGAGTTCGAATCCCACAGCCTTAGTGTCCACATACTTATGACTGACTTGCCACAACCCCTGCCTCATGAGACCGAATAACACGGTAGTGCTATTTTTTTACGGAGATGTAAACTAATACTTTGATTAAACTGATCATACTTAACCCTTTAATGCACAAGCGGTCTATCCACATTGTTTGCTAAGTTGTCTATTACTTTAATTACTTTCATCGTATTACTTTTCATAGCAACGATGGAACGCTTGATGTTAAGAACCGTGAAAAATGAAACAATTAGTTTGAAAGACGTAGGGCCTAAAGTAGGGCTACGTCGTCAGAGTAAACATTTTGGCGAATTCACCGTTAAACGATTTGGCAGCAATTTGTACACCACATAGGGCAGAGGAATAGAGAGAAGAACGGACAGTCGAAGAGTCTGTAAAGAGGACTGTCCGACAGCTGAACAAGCAGCCGAGTAGACTCACTGACAGAGCAACGCACAGACAAAGGGAAGAACCGATGAGAAAAACGTCGTACTGACCGACGCACAGAACGACGGACGGGCAGATGGACAGATAGGTATGCAGACAGACGAACAGACACAGAGACATGCAGGCAGACAAAAAAACAGATGGATAGACAGACGGATAGACGGACGGACAAACGGAAAGAGGTATAATATAATTGTTCTAGGGGTCTTAGGAAAATATGTTACAAACTTCTAGGACATTTAGATATGTCGAAAATCAACACTTTTTTGCCTATGTACTTATAATATTAAATTTCATATTTCAGTTCAACGCATGACTTTCGCTTGAGATTGGTAAAACCCTCTATGTACAGCGTTTCTGTAGTTCACGTTCTGAGGCAGTGAAAGTGATTTCATATGACTGCATGTGTGGTTGCCAGACAATCAGAATCAAATGTCGTATGTGTATCTCCGCTTTACAAAAATTCTCACTATACCTTCAATGGCATGATATTATTGACTCCTCTACATATCCTAGATAATTTTTAACACTGATTCTGAGACAGTATATTTTTCGACTGCATACATGCTACTCAGGTTTTATTTGCAATAGATTTTTACATCCAGATGTCTCTTGTCACTAAATGTCTATTATATATACTGAAGGAGTCTTTATTAATGTCTATTATACGTACTGAAGGGTATGTAGAACACTAATGCATTTTCGCTCAGTTCACCTCTTTTAACAAAACGCTTATTCTCCAACATTGTTGTACAGCAATGAAATGACTGTTGAGGAAAGTCAACTTCTTGAAATTAATGATAGTAAATAATTACGTATTAAGGGCCTAATTCGCGTACGTCGTCCATTTTAATGCCGATGTATCAATATTCCTACCGAATGACCCCCACAAGGAAATGTAAGTCTGAGGTCAGAGTGGAAGGGCTGCCTCTGGGCCCAAGTGACGTTCCACGGAGGCGAAGGCGGAGGCGAAGGCGGAGGCGAAGGCGAAGGCGGAGGCGAAGGCGGAGGCGAAGGCGGAGGCGAAGGCGGAGGCGAAGGCGGAGGCGAAGGCGGAGGCGAAGGCGGAGGCGGAGGCGAAGGCGGAGGCGAAGGCGGAGGCGAAGGCGAAGTTGGAGGCGAAGGCGAAGTTGGAGGCGAAGGCGAAGGCGAAGGCGAAGTTGGAGGCGAAGGCGAAGGCGAAGACGAAGGTGGAGGCGAAGGCGAAGACGAAGGTGGAGGCGAAGGCGGAGGCGAAGGCGAAGGCGGAGGTGGAGGGCAAAGGCGAAGGCGGAGGCGAAGACGGAGGCGGAGGCGAAGGCGGGAGGTGAAGGCGTGAGGCGAAGGTGGAGGCGAAGGCGAAGGCGAAGACGAAGGTGGAGGCGAAGGCGGAGGCGGAGACGAATGCGAATGCGAATGCGAATGCGAAGGCGAAGGCGAAGGCGAAGGCGGAGGCGAAGGCGAAGACGAAGGTGGAGGCGAAGGCGGAGGCGAAGGCGAAGGCGGAGGTGGAGGCGAAGGCGAAGGCGGAGGCGAAGACGGAGGCGGAGGCGAAGGCGGAGGCGAAGGCGGAGGCGAAGGTGGAGGCGAAGGCGAAGGCGAAGACGAAGGTGGAGGCGAAGGCGAAGGCGGAGGCGAAGACGGAGGCGGAGGCGAAGGCGGAGGCGAAGGCGGAGGCGAAGGTGGAGGCGAAGGCGAAGGCGAAGACGAAGGTGGAGGCGAAGGCGAAGGCGGAAAGAATTTAATGGCGAATGCGAAGGCGAAGAAGGCGAAGACGAAGATTGAAGCAGGGAAAGTGAAGGCGGGAGGCGAAGGCGGAGGCGGAGGGCGAATGACGGAGGCGGAGGCGAAGACGGAGAGGCGGAGGCGAAGACGGAGGCGGGAGGCGAAGACGAAGGTGGAGGCGAAGGCGGAGGCGGAGACGACGAATGCGAATGAATGCGAAGGCGCGAAGTGAAGGCGAGTGGCGGAGGCGAAGGCGAAGGCGAAGGCGAAGGTGGAGGCGAAGGCGAAGGCGAAGACGAAGGTGGAGGCGAAGGCGAAGGCGAAGACAAAAGGTGGAGGCGAAGGCGGAGGCGAAGGCGGAGGTGGAGGCGAAGGCGAAGGCGGAGGCGAAGACGGAGGCGGAGGCGAAGGCGGAGGCGAAGGCGGAGGCGAAGGTGGAGGCGAAGGCGAAGGCGAAGACGAAGGTGGAGGCGAAGGCGAAGGCGGAGGCGAATGCGAATGCGAATGCGAAGGCGAAGGCGAAGGCGAAGACGAAGACGAAGGTGGAGGCGAAGGCGGAGGCGAAGGCGGAGGCGGAGGCGAAGACGGAGGCGGAGGCGAAGACGGAGGCGGAGGCGAAGACGGAGGCGGAGGCGAAGACGGAGGCGGAGGCGGAGGCGAAGGCGGAGGCGAAGGCGAAGACGAAGGTGGAGGCGAAGGCGAAGGCGGAGGCGAAGGCGAAGGCGAAGGCGAAGGCGAAGGCGGAGGCAGAGGTGGAGGCGGAGGCGGAGGGGCCTGGCAAAGCCCCGGCTGAACTCGCGCCCGCAGCTCCGTCCAGCGACCTCTTGGTCGCCTTCCTTTCTCACGCGAACGTCCCCCTTTCGATTTTGGTCAAGATGCTTTTTTTTCTAAACGTTCAAAGTTGCCATGGGGTTGATCTTTGGCCATCGGTCCATTCTTTCACGAGGCTCTATTCAAGAAAAGGCAAGCAGTGAAAAGGCCAGTTGAGCGAAGCACCTTCAAGAATGTTCTTGTGAACCAATGAATGAAAATGTCGAGATGCCAGTAAATAAATGTTATTAACCTTAGAAACCTACTGTATAATGACAAAACTTTTTTCCCTCGAAAGAGTAATTTAGTCCCCGATATCTTTTCGATTTAAAATTAATATTAAAGTAGAATTTTTGTGAATTGTCTGCGTCAGGATATGAAAGAAAGGGTTGTAAATGAGAATGACGGAAGGATCTTAAATGAGAGAATTGCTTTCGCCAGACTCTTTTAGCTAACCCAGTTCTTTTCTGTGAACATGTTAATTCCCTGAAGTTAGATACTCAAATTGCCTGAAAATTTCGTGAGCGTTTCTTTCCATCTCTGCACGGGAGGATGTGGCATGAGAGCGTCGACTCGGAGGGGGTCCCCTGCAGGCATCTGCCTCAGCGGGGCGGGGCGCCTCCAAGGGACGCGCTGTAAGTGTGAGCTTCGGAGTACGTGGGGGTCAAGGCTAAACATGGAACTAGAAAATACTTTACGTCGGGTTGCCCGCGACCCTAAGTGAGGATTATGAAAAACAATTAACATAATCATAGTACAAGATGTTTTGATATGATTTGGTTATTACTATTAAAGGGAAGTAAAGGTCAATCGCATGAGCGTAATTATTATGTAATTCGGAAATGAGCCATGTTTTCTCGAATCTGTAGCAAGTACTAGCAAAAATATGGTAATTTTTGATACAAAACAAAATGTAAAGACTCTTAAGTTAAACAGCAAGCAAAACATTAAATATTCGGTCTGTATAAAAATCCCTGCGTATTTTTGAATAAAGTATTGAAGAAATGAATAGAAGAAGAAACGTGTACCGACCGAACTCTCCGAGAGCTGCTTCTTAGCTGCCTCCGTTTCGAGTCCCGCGGAAGATGTCCGCATGTCCCATACGTCCTCTACGGCAATCAATCGAAGTTGTAACCACGGAGACGACTCAAGGAGATGGGTGACTGAGAATAAAGTCCATCTGAGAGGGAACAGGATCCAGGAAGAGGGAGATGTCTTAGTGTAACGAAGCGCCAACTGTGCGCAGCCGCCCCTGAGTGGGTGAGGGAAGCGACGTGAGGGACTGCAGGAGAAGCACCTCCGCTCCGTCAATGGGAAACGCGATTCCTTGTCGTTTACTCCTTGACGCGGCGGAGGTGCTGCTGGAAACCCGAGCCTCGCGGCGGCGGCGACTCGGCCGCCGCGTCGCCCGCCGCGCCCCCTCCGAATTCCACGTGGGGCGATGGAGATTTGCGGCGGGTCGCGGTCGGGGTTGCGCCCGGGGCGGACGGTGGGCGGTGGGCGGTGGGCGCAGCCCCCAGTGTTTTCCTTCGGCGGTCGTGGAGTGTTTACGCGCGAGGTGGCAGCTTTTAGAACACAGCCCAGCAGACGCTCGGTCAACAGCGCGCCCGGTCCGCCCCCGCGGCCGCGTTGCGCGCTGTTTGCGTGGCCGTTGCGGGCGCGGAGGGTCGCAGCTGCCGCCCCTGGCCAATGGCAGCGTCCACCCGCACCAATTACGCTGCTCGTGTATCCAATAAAACGAGCTGGCGACGGAGACAGCTTCGCCTACACCAAGGGCTTTCTATTGGAAAGCAACACGTACTCACGCTGCGAATAAGCTCTGCAGTCAAGTATCAGGAGATGGCAGCATATGCACCCAGAGGCAGTTTGAGATGACGAATTAGAGATGGGAAATGGGTAGTTGAGAGTTGGGACGAAAAATTTCTCCGCTGACATCAAGAGAACCCTCTCGGTGTACTTCAAACGTAATTGATGTCAAGATTGAATGAATATTGTAGATTGAAAAAAGAAGTTTTTCACGAAATCACTAGCCCACTAAAGTTACCTGCCACATCTCGTTAATGCGCATTGACACACAACACGGAAATGAAAAATAATATTAACGCAAACTGAAAACTAATGTTAATCAAATTTTTGAATGGAATTTTTAATTATAAAAGTGAAATTCAACTTCACTGCATCATATTTTATGACCAAGAAGAATATTTGTGTTACATTTGCAGCAAAAAAGGGTTTTAACATAAATTCAGAATCAAGGAAGTTGATTATGTAATTAAAGGATGTAAAATATGCAACTTTTCATTCCTTTTCTATATCTTTGAAAAAAGTAAACTCAAAAAGTATTTTGGCTTACAATATCCGTCGTTCTCCTGAGAAAAATATTTCAGTGTTAAAAGTAATATTTTGGTTCGTCGTCAGTACAGATGATCGTAGGTAGATACCCAAGATTTAAATAAAAATATGAAGTTTGTGTGGCTCAAAGACAGTGGCCCTTGGAGCACGCTGCACATTGTCAGGTTCATCGAGCAAGGCCTTCAACGCTTCAATCTCCTCATCGTTTCCGGCTCATTATTTCCGGCGAAGCAGTGCTCACCGCGCATCTACGAATTTGCACAGTGAGGGTCTGCACATTGAGGGATTTGCACAGTCTGTCCCTTTCGCCACTACGAAACGTAGGTTGATTGGATTTTTTGGTATCTAAACTACTTTTTTTCTTCTAAGTCACAATACATTCTGCTTTCAACATTATATACTATTCATTACCGCTAAAATTTCAGTTTATTTCACACAAGGTGTCTAAGAACAAATATTAGAAACTGCTAGGGCATGTGGAAGAGTCGAAGATTACCGCTTTTGATGATAACATGTGATGGAAGGTATCTTAACGAAGGTGCAGATGTGATACTTGCTTAGTAGGCAGCTTACATACTAGCACTCATTGTACTCTGGTACTCGACGAAGAGGATTTCTGTCCTTGCCTACCGCCCAGGCAACACGGGTTGCATACCAATTACACGCCCTGGAATTTTGAAATATTTATTCTGACACATACTGTATTCAGTAACAGAGACTTCGTAAAATGAAACAAAACATGATTGAATCCGAAGACAAATTCATTACTTGTACTTGTAAATTACTTTGAATTTATTCACTGAAACATGTTCGTGTTAGAAATTGAATCGAACGTTCTAAAATCATTATTCCTTGTGATTTTTTATTAAACGTTAGAGGTGCGTCCGAATTGTAAATGTCAGGCGTGATCTTTGCGGTGCTGCTGACCCTGGCGGGGGGCGGGGCGGAGGGGGAGGGGGAGGGGGTGCAGGTAGGCGCGCGAGGCGTCAGCTGCACCGCCGCGCGTTCATGGATATTCAAACGCCTCACCTGATACTAAACTAATATTTGGGGGCACCTCCGCCCCGGGGACGCGACGGGAAGCACGTCGAGGGGCGACACCCCAACACCCCCCCCGCCCACGACTTCCCAGGAGGCAGCGCCTCTTTAAAAGAGGAAGGAAAATATTGTGCTCCTCGCAACGCAACTTCCACAACTTCAATATGAAGGTAAAACAAACAAACTATAGATGGACAATTGTTGTATAAATTAAAAAGTTTCTTAATCTAAGTTGGAATGCATGGCATACCGGCAGTTTTCCTACTTTTAGTGTTATTACTCCATAACTTCCCACATTAAAAAAAAATTACACATTATTTAAAGATCTAAAATTGAGAAATGTATCCCATTAAATATTAAATATGTGGCATTTTATAAATGCACTTTTCCCTATTTCAGCAAAAAAATCTTCTCTTAAGCTTTCAATTTGACTGTTATACTACAAACTACTTTTAATCTGTCAGAATTAGGTGAATACAGTTACTTAATACAATAAAAGGAAAAAAATGTAACAACATGGTGTGCAGAACAGAAGATGTACGTTATGAATATAGTACTATATAATATGTTCTATACGTAATTCGATTTGGCTACGTAATTAATATTCTTGGGCGAGGTAATATTCCCGAAAGCTTTTGGGAGTAAGATATTGCCGAAAGATGACAAAAGGACGCCCAAGAGAATAAAAGAGTTTTGCCGCAAAGATTTGAACTTTTAAGGATGATGATGTACTACAATTATGCTTCCTTATCACTCTAACAGTGAGAGTTTAGCGAATTCAAGGATTAAATTCCAGGAAGTACATATGATGAGGAACCAGACATTCAAGAAGTTTTGATGGTCCATTTCTGGAACTGTACTTATCAGCTCAAGCCTCTTTTCGCTGGAATTTTTGAGTAAACGTTAGAATTTGTTACGTCATTTCTGACATACCACCACATTCGTTTTTAAGTTAGTACAGTGATAGTACACTGTCGATTCGATCAAATGGTTAAGGGTTGAGATACATTCAGACGTTAAACGAACATTAAAATATAATTTGTCTGGGAAATTTTCCGTATACATATTTGACGACATGATTTACGTTACTGAAACACCACTCAATAGAGGTTTTAAACCTTTTTGAGTATCATTGTCAAACTTGTTAAAATGGCTAACTCCTTTACATCCTCACTGGAGAGAACTATCGCGTTGTTCTGAAAAAAATCTTTCAATTATGAAAACAATAAATTTATTTGATAATTTAAAAGGCGAGTATTAAGTCAAGAGTTAACACCGTATTATAAAATAAAAAATGGAAGGAAACTATGTGAATGGATAAATTCTGTGGTGGCAGCTGAGATTTTGTGGTACTCCATGATAAAATATATGGGGTGAATGAGATATCAACCACAATGTAATGTAATACAATGTAATTTTAATGTAATCACATTGTATACTATTGTGGTTGATATCTCATTCACCCCATATATTTTATGTGAATGGAATTTACAATGACTTTTCTGCCACAAAAAATGACACGTTTCGAGGTAAAGAGTAAACAGTGTATGTATATTGCGCCGGGTTGCGAATGAATCGTAAGCAACGTCTACCCCAGGGCCAAAAGTGCTCTTATTTCTTGCTAAGAGGATCCAACCTGAAGGCCCTGCGCTCGTCGCGGGGGTTACGAGGCCGCTGCTCGGCTCTCGTGGCGCGGAGGGCGCAATCGATTGCCCGCCAGATAATGGCGCCTCGCCCCGCCCCGCCTCGCCTCGCGTCAGCGCCTTCCGCTGCGCCTCCCGTCGCGATTGTGCTCCCCAATGGCCCCACACACGGAGCACAATGGAGCGCACCGCACGGGGGGGGGGGGGCAGGGAGACAAGATAGACGCGACTCACGGCACTCAACCCAGCCGAGCTATCGAATTCATAAGCGTTGTGAACTGGAAAATGTATACGCTTCTGCCCGCAAGACGATCGTATGCAATTAAAACTAGTGGAGCAAAAAAAGGCACGTACCTTCTCGCTCGTATTTTCACGCAAAATTACGCGAAAAGTACTAAAAAAAAGTGTACAAAACTTTATTTCAAAATCTATCTTCAAGGAACAGATTTCATGAAGGGAAACATCTCTATCTTCATAATTGTAGTTGTAGAAAGACGCCGAAAAATTTTGAAATTTTGTTATTTTCGAAAATTCAGTTTTCAACGAACATGATGTAACAACATCATTCTCTTAAACGTCATTTACACTATGCAACAACAAAATTTAATAAAAAACGATGGAGCCATTTCTTGCAAATTTGGAAAATGTCTCAGGGGCTTTATGTTAAGAACCCCCTAAAATTAAAATATCGGTTTTAAATTCAAGGGGGCGCGACATCAGTCAGATCGATTGGGGAATATCAATTTTGGAGAAAATTGTCTGAACGGTCCAGACATACAGACCAGACAGACGTTTTGCCACCAATCAATTTTTCGCTACCAAGGACCCACAAAACATGAATTATGGCTACACCACGTGTTAAAGGATTTTTTTAATTGTGTCGTTTAATCGTTAACGTGTTAAAGGATAATTTAAACACAAATATATTTCATTACGATTTGCCATCTGGTAAAGAAAGTGGACCCGCGACTTCCACCGTATTGTTTCTTTTCTCCAGCCTTTCATGCCTCCACTGTTCACACTTATTTCTCACCTCACGTCATTAAAACCCCAATACTCAATAACATCTCTACTACCGCCACAGGCACTCCACCCAGACAGCGGTCTTGGGGTCGTGTCCTCGCAGTCAACTGCGTGCAGAGGGCGTCCGAGAGCGGCTTTCTGTGGTGGTGAGAGCGTCCTATTTTGAATGAATTCTTCTTTCAGTGGTGTATTTAAAAATTTTGCTATTCTTCTCCAATGTTACACATAAATAAGTGTTTATTTTTTATTTATTTCCATTGGGAAATTTTCAATTTGATAGTCTTCCCTCAATGATATACATATTGCTCCATTTGAGGAGTCTTTTCCTACAGCATAAATGGATCAGACAGTCCCGTAAACTGATAGCTCATACAACATCCCCCACTTAATATAGTCGTTACGTTAGTGTATCTATTACGAATATAAACAAATTGAGACATTGCTGTGCATTCCATCTCAGGGTCCGCTACTCAGAACGTGGTAACGCAGTATACAAAGGCTCAGCGTGACTCTTCCAAGGCGGACACGTGTGGAATGCGCCTGCAATAGGGACGAGGATGAGGACCAAATCCAAAGGTTCATGGCGGAGAAAGGTGTCACTCTGGCGCCACATGTGACGCAAGGCCTCGCGATTGTGACGGTGGGCCTCAGGTTGGAGGGCGCAGTAAAAGGGGCTTCTTTC
This sequence comes from Teleogryllus occipitalis, assembly GCA_011170035.1. Classification (NCBI taxonomy): domain Eukaryota; kingdom Metazoa; phylum Arthropoda; class Insecta; order Orthoptera; family Gryllidae; genus Teleogryllus; species Teleogryllus occipitalis. The sequence continues at coordinate 2,607 of BLKR01007239.1, read as the reverse complement.
CGGAAACTTCTGCTGTTGTGAGGGCGCAGAGAGCGTGGGAGACCGCATGCTTGCGGATATGAGCGTCAGATGTCGAAAGGTGTGATCGATAGTTAGGTGATGCTAACGGAGAGCGAATGCTCCAGCAGTAAATGGTACGGCTCACATGTGTATATGTAAATAAAGTGTACATATAGTCATCTTGCCTGTGATTTGTGCAACCCATGACGCTACACCACTTTACGATTTTACCTTTTATTCGTTATTTTGAAAGTGAGGTATGTTAGATGTAAATGGGGTATTGTGTAATGTAAATGTGTATTAATGCGTTAGCTGAGGACGACCCTAATATCTAGGGTTGATACGTTGTAAGCAAATTTGATGTAATTAAACGTCTATGACGTATATAATTTGTCTGCAATTTGGTCTTCCATAATTACATGCAACAGACAACAGATAATTAGTGGTGAGGGTGCTCGCCTTCGACCCCTGGGACCAGGGTTCGATCCCCACCGACACAAGGGGCATACCTGGTGGGCAAAGCAAGTTCATGGTGGGATTTTCTTTTCTTTGAACTCTCTCATTCCACTCTCTCCACGCTCATTACTCGTCCAAAGGCAAAAAATCTTCCCGAGAACATCCCACGACGGCCATGTTGATATTTCTGGCTTCGCAACTTCGGCTAAAACAATTCAACAGAAACTCGACGAAAAAACAACTAGAATTACATGGGGAGCAGAATTACGAATAAACGCCAAGAATTTAATGCATGATTTTTTAAGAAAAATGCAATATTTAGTTGTAATTAACTTTTTTAACAATATTGAAAGATGTTGCAGCTTTTACATTATTTTTATTATATTAATTGTGATATATTACGATTATGATAGTACTTGAAGGTACGGCTCAAGCACTTCCTCAATATGTACAGGACGATTCCAATTCAGAAAGAATTAAGAAGAAATGTACATCAAATAACATTGACGATTACTACAAATGAACAAAAATTAGCATTGTTGGAAGGATTCACTTTGATTGCTCTATTCAGAATACTTTCTGTTCTCATCAGAACTTTGGATATACCGTGCGTAATATTGAAATATGAAAACCCTGGCATGGAAACATCCATTGCATGGAAACCCTATTTCTTCCACATTTCTACATTCCAACCACATGAAGAGAAAATAGCGAAATTCAATTCAATATAATCCCTGTACGTGAATGATTTCGAGACGATGCATAATGCACCCCGTATTTGTGTGTAATAGTACCCAAAAGCGCCGAACCCCCCAAAATGTAATAAAATATCCCAATATATCTTATTTGGTAGATCACGGCGTGAGGAAAGTAACTCGAACACTTTGGTCTCAAAATACACATTTTATGTCCTTTGAACACTGTTTTTGAGTTATGCACGATCTCTGTCAAAAGAGCCGTTTGTTGCGGGACAGCATAATTCAGACTCGTATTTCATAAAAAAGTGCGTATTTATAAATTGAATGTGCCGTTGTTCACAGCTTCATGAAATGTTTGTTGTCCTCTCGTGTTAAGATTAGTGAGATGTGCTAGTGGAAAAACGTGATAGTGGAATCCACCTCACCAAGAAATGTCTGCACTCTTAAGAAGAGCACGATTCGAACGCCGCAAGTAGGAGGATTTGTAGACTCTGAGAATATCGATTCTCAGCTTGCCTTATTTCGAGCATTTTATTTTTCAAATATTATTAAATATAAAAGTCCACATACAACGTCACAACATGTTTGAATAAGATAATATAAAAACATTTTCGTTTAAAATAATTGGGTAAATTATTCTTTTAATTTTTTTCTCAGTGAAATAGACACATTTTCCTAGGTCCCTGACACATTCAATCCCAACCAGGTCCTTTTATAAGAATTTGATGGAGGGTATTACACAGACCGGAGGTTTTAAATGTATATGATAACTTGTTGGATGAATTGTGGGAAATGGAAACGTAGCCTGTAATACAGACAGAGATATACATATTTTTGTGACAACACACCTTCGCTTGAGCAAACTCCTCAGGTCGAAGTTTCCACCGCCAGGGGAGGAGTTCTCAGCAGCTGTACACAAGCGGCCGCCAACCCGATTCCGCTTTTGCGCTAAATCGCTGTTTCCAGAAACAACCGGCAGGGCGCGCTCCTCGCGGGGCGCTGTGTGTCTGTGTGCCAACATGGCGCAAACAACGCCCGCTGCAGGTAGCCCTCGAGTGGGTGCTCTCCACATTCCAGGCGTCTTCTGCCCCGCTCCGCCCCGCTGCGCCCCGCTCCGCCCCCGCTCCGCCCCGGCCGCACCAAGGAAAATAGCCCGCGACGCCTCCGTGTTTGCCTTCCACATGCCCCAGCGGGAATATATACTACACTGTCAAGCACACAAATAACGCGCGGTCGCGTCCCGATAGCCGAGGCCTCTCGGGTCGCGACGTGGGACGTCTCTGCACATGGCGCGTGAGCCACAAATGAAGCAGGCGGCGGACACTCGCTCAACTGGGCACTGGCAATCGGAAGAGAACGTCGGGTAATGTGCATCAGGAAAACTTACAATAAAAGATGGATGCCTGGAGACAAGGCCAATATTATTATTATCATTATTAAATATTATTATTAT